>VMDR010038174.1:0-10042 GCA_007922815.1 Macrotus californicus | reverse complement strand
AAAAAAATAAAATAAAATTATCCTTTAAGCACATTGTCAGAAATCCCTCAGATCTGGAAAACGAATGGCTCCATTTTATCTAGCCTTATAACAGATACCTATTATCTCCCAACCCCAGGGCTTTATTGCTCCCAACTGCCTGTGTTGCTGCTGTTCTTCATTACTATGTAAATGAGATTAATAGAAGCTGCACTTGAATTCTCCTCTGCAAATCAAAAGAGGAATCACTAAATAATAAAATCTTAAAAGCACAGGTAACTCTTACTATTGAGCTGGCATGAATCTGTATTCAGTATTTCAATACCAATTACAGATTATTTTTCTAGTTAAATAATATGTGTGACAAGGATATTTTAACCAGTATAATAGTAGTCTTTAAACTATCTTGTGGAATAATTTTCTAAAAATCATTATGTTTAAATGCCAGTTACTACCATTGTTCTAAGATGATAGAGGGTTATTTTATCTCAGAGCCTGACTTAAGGAAAACGAGAAAAGCTACAGGTCTATAAAGAATGACAGAGAACTGCTTTGATAAAGTCTTCCTCCTTTCCCAAGGCAGGAATTCAGGAGGAGAGGGGGGAAAATATCATCCTCTATTTGTAGCATGTTCCCACTGCACCTTTCCAGAAAATAGCCCTCAGTATATAAAGAGAGATAAGTAAAGGTCATGTCACATTGCTTCATTTTTAGGACAGAAGTACAATGCTGGGGGTGTTTTCCAACAGGTTGATGCTGTTGGCTCAGCCTAGAGATTTTGCTGCTCTGGGCCCTGTCTCCCATACTATTTAAATGGACATAGAGGCATTGGTGACTTTTGGGAGTACATTTCCTAGAGGATGGCAACTGAATTTCTCCTGGAAGGACAAAGGGGGCTACTCCATCAAAGAAGCTGCCTTCTACGTATTCATTGTGAACACATTTCTTAGAAAATGGGTGTATTGGTCTTGATAGCTTCAGTTCCAAGTGAGAGAATCCTAACAAAGTTAAGTAATATGGGGATTAAAAACAAACAAACTGTCAGCCTTGGCCAGTGTGGCTCAGTTGGTTGGAGTATCATCCTATAGACCGAGAGGTCACAGGTTTGATTCCTGGTCAGGGCACATGCCTAAGTTGCAGGTTTGATCCCCTGTCAGGGTATGTATGAGAAGGCAACTGATCAGTATTTCTCTTTCACATCTTTCTTTTCTTTCTTTCTTTCTTCCTTTTTTCCTTTCTTCCTTTCTTCTCTCTCTCAGCAATGAAAAAATGACCTTGGATGAGGATTAAAAAAAAACCAACTTTCACTCAAGGGATGCTCTAGTTTTAGAAGTACTGTAAAATCCAGGAGTTCAGTAATATGCCATCGAGACACCAAATACTCTGTCTCCAACTCCTAGGCTTTCCTCAACTTAGCTTCATTCTCAATAGAACTTTGTCTGGCAACAAGATTCTATGGCTCAGATGGAACTTAAAAGCTTAAGGTTCCGGAGAAAGAACATAAAAAACTTCCTCGGAATCTGCATTAATCCTTGAAAGCTACCTGGGTGAAGGAGCCTCATGAGAGAAAGGACCACAAGGAGAGAGAAAGGGCCACTTCCCAAAAGGGGAAAATTCTAGGAAACAAAACAGAAGCAGATGTTTTCTGCACTAGGAAAGACCTTGAGAATTAAAGATAATTATATCATTTTGACTCAGGATTCCTATCCAATATTTGGAGGGAGCAGGAATATCATCTAGTGGGAAATCATCTTTGGTACTTCAGAAAAACCAGATAAGTGAAACAATTCTTTTAGATGACCCAATTAATTTTGGATTTTATATTCCTTACCAGGCTATAAATTAATAGATGGCTAGAGTGATAGGTTCTAAAGGCCGCTGACCGACCGAGTTGCTCTGTGCTAACCCTTCTTCTCTTCTCCTCTGTGTCAGCAGGTCTAGGGAACAGCTCCTCCAAGGCCCCAGCAGCCTTCACTGTGCTCCCAGGGGCTTGCACAAAGCAATACGGTCATAAAATAAACAAATTGACATTAAAGTTATCTTGGTTTACAGGCCCTCCTGAGGTCAGGGTGGTGGTGGGAGAAAACAATTTATTATCCCCAGAATTTCAGAATTGATGCTTTAATGGTGGGCTTTGGTCTGTTTTAGAGATGGATTCTTTTTTCCTTTAATACTCTGAAATCATGAATTACCCTTTTTGCCTGATTGCAAACTCAATCTTGTTCAGGTCTCTGGTCCCAATCAGAGTTTTCCAATTAGTTTGTAGTGTCTTCTAAAAATCTCAAACTCCTCTTGGTACCAGAAAATTTGCAAAGGTTTTGGTTTGGTGTGTGAACAGAGCAGAAGAGAACATCTGGACAGGGGACTCCGCTCTAGCACATCCTTCTAGAGCTGGTCCAGCACAGCCTAATCCAAGGAAGTCCCTAGTAGGGGGAAGAGAGAAGCCACTTTCTACCAGACGGTATGGGGCAGAACCATCCACTTGGAAACAGTTTCTGAAAGTGTCCGAGTTGCCCATAATCCTACCCACAGCTAACACTTACTGGGTTCTTACCAACCACTATTCTAAGTACTCCATACGTAGTATCTCATGTGATGTCACAACCCTTTGAGGACACTTACTCAAGGTCACACCACTAGTTCGTGGCAGAGGGTAGAATTTGAACACAAATACTCTGGCTCCCATACTTGTGCCCTTCATATGATACCTGTACTTCATCTAATGCTGATGGGGAAAAAGCCAGAAAAAAGGCAGAGAGAAAGCTAATGTGTCCATGTACCATGGATTCATGTGCAAGACCAATGTTTGTCTTCATTTGTGTTTTATATTTCTAATTTTTAATCCTCAGACACGGGACCAGATGTGCAGGAGAAATTGCCATGCAAGCAAATAATCACAAGTGTGGGGTCGGAATTGCGTATAATTCCAAAGTCGGAGGTAAAGCACTTTTACTGTGAGTCTTGCATCACTTGGTGTAAATGAGGTGGCCTTTCAACAACCAGAAGAAGAAATGGACTCCATAAAAAGTTTGGTGTATGACCTAAGTGTGAATTGCAAATGAATCAATGGATCTGGAGTCCTAGAAAACGATAACTGAATATAACCCATACATATGAGGGAGGGGTGTGTGGAAATGCTGAATAGCTTGGACACCAAATCTAATTTTCTCTGTGCTCTGATTTAGAAGGATTTGTTTTTGAGTGCTTCCTTAGGGAACAGAAGGAGGAGGTAAATATAGGCAAAGAATTTCCCTGCCTCTCAATTCTGCAGTTCTTCATTTCATAGCAAAGAACAGTTTTTAAAAAGAAAAAGAATTACATACTTGTTATATTAAGAAGCCAAAGGTTATCTTCAATAGCAAGAATTTAGAATCTTGAGTTTTTTCAGTTGTTTCTTTATGGGGAAACATATGGTAAGTTTCATCAGGACAATTAAATAAGAAAAAAACTATTTACAAGAGTTCCAAGGAAACCAACAAGGGCAAACAAATGTAGACAGATGTTACCACCTTTAGGCCTACAGGAGCAAGGGGGAAGCGTCAGTGGAAACCAGAGAGAGAGAGAGCTGTGGCCATAGGAGAGAATCACTGGGCAGGGGCTGTGGCCTTGATTACAACAACCGAGCTATTTCTAGTCGAAGAAGATTCAGGAGAATGAGCACCTCGCTCTCCCCTCTTCCCCCAACCTCCTGCTGCTGTCCTCAGTTGGCTGAACCCAGTGGAAAGACAAGAGAAAACCCACTGATGCACTTCCTGTGGAGAAGGTGGCGGGGACTGGATATGCAGGGGCTCACAGAGACTGTACTCCTTTTTAGAAAGCAAATAAGTAGACATCCCATCGTGTGTGATGCCTATCTGCCAATACAGCACACTCTTAGATTTTGTTATTCCTAATGACTTTGATACTAGCATCATCAAACTACCACGTTAATTTAATGAAAATGAAAGAAATACAAATTATGTAAATACCTAGAAACAGAATTCACTTTTTAAGTCATATGAACCAAGTAGCTATAGCTTATGAGCTAATCATCTGATCCCTTCATTTCATAAAGGAGGAATCAGAAGCAAGATTTTCAAGGTGACAGTGTGTGGCAGTGCAGAACTAAAACACAAGACTTCTCATCGCAAGTCCACTGACTTTTTTCCATTACTCCACCCTTTGGTAGCCTGGCTCTAAGTGTGTTTTTATATAATAATTTTCATTTTTAAGCACCTACTATATGTCCCCCACTTACCCTACAACCCATTACAGGCAGTGTGTCCTGGAGTTAATAGGATGTATTTGGGTACCAGATTTCTGGGATTCAAGTCCTGGTTTCGCAATTTCAATCTGTGTGGCTTTGGGCAAGTTATCGTTCATCTCTGGGCTCAGTCTCTCCACCTCTAAAATGGGGAGAATTGCAAGTCCCACCTCAAGTGGTTGTCATAAGGGTAGATGAGTTCATAAGCTTCAGGTCTGACGAATTGTAGCTGAATATAGTATATTCTCAGTGCACATGAGCCATCATTATCCCCCGTTTATAGTGGAAACTGAGGCACAGAGAAGTGAAGTGACTTGCCTCAAAATCACGCAGCTAGTATTGTAGAAGAGCTGGGATTCCACTCCCAGCAAATGCACTCTTAAACAATTTTTAAAATAAATATGACTTTCATTAATCATGTCAATTACATGTCCTTTTACCTATGCTCCTCTGTAAATAATCGTGTGAAAATCTGAGTCTGCATACTCCGTTGCATTGTCAGCCTGAAGCCAGGAGTGACCAGGTAGCCGCCTGCGACTGTCTAAGTTGCTTTTCCTTGCTGGCTCCAGAGAACGTGAGTCTGATGGCAAGTGACAGCCTGTTGGAAAGCACGAAGAGCTACTGCTTTCTCCTGCTGCAAAATGATTCTCCCTCAGGAGCAAAATCCATGGCAATGATTTCATCCTTGAGATTATTTAGAAGAAAAGAAAGCATGTTCCTTGAAAATGTTTCTTAGCAAACACATAAAAGAATGGCCTCTGGGTTATTTTTAATCAGTGCTTGGAAACAAGAGTTCTCTCCCTATTTGTTAGTTTCCTATTGTGAATAGACCTTTTCAAGCTGCATGGTTTCCAGTACGGAGTCATTTGTATGGCACAGGTTGGGCCGCAGCCATTCGTGGTATAGTCAAGAGTGGATCTCTCAGGGGAGAGCTGTTTGATGCCTTTTTCTAAAAGCTATCCTGTCATTTTCAGGTTGTTGGAGTCGTGGAGGGAGGGAGCACATTCTGCATTGCACAACGCTCATGGCCACTGCAAAGGGCATAGAGTTCTCGCTAAAGTGTAGTTTATGGAGGCAGTGACTTGTACCTGTTGTGCTGTTAGCAGCAGGTCATGGGCATTTGGGACACACAGTGGTTACCCTGTTTTTGACTCTTGAAGTCCTTTCAAAAAATGAATTATATTAAGAGCATTTGTGCCATTCTTCATGTACACGTTGACATCAGTTTATTTATTTGTTTTGCTATGCAGGTATAAGAATGCTGGATGGCATTGTGACTGATGCTATTGAAGCCAGTTCAATTGGATTCAATCCTGGACATGTGGATATTTACAGTGCAAGCTGGGGCCCTAATGATGATGGGAAAACTGTGGAGGGGCCTGGCCGACTTGCCCAGAAGGCTTTTGAATATGGTGTTAAACAGGTGAGATGCTTAACGCAGACCCACCTGAAATGCAACCTAACTGTGTGGATACACAGAGAATGGAAGAATATTTAGCTTATAGGGAAAGAAATGGCTGTGCATTTCTTGTAGTTGCTTACTATTTGAAATGCATTTAGAGCCAAGTCGTTCTGCAGAAGGATGGAAGTTAAGGGTGAAGAGATTTTTCCCCATTTGGGTCTGACATTCAACAGAGATCCATTGCTCTTAAAACATATATTTAAAAAATACTCTGGATTATGTCCTTTCTGCTTTTAAATTTTTACACTAGACTAAACTACTACCCAGACTTCTTTCAAACGCTCTGAAAATGTATCCTTATATATAGACAGCAGAGCGCTACCTCCCACTCTGCACGTGCCTGGTGCACACGTGTGCCTTGGTTGTATTACTCTGTCGCTGGGTTTATTGCATTCTTGCCAGAAGTCTAAGTCTTTGTTCTGCACAGGATGAAATAACAAGAGAAACTCTGGAGAGCACAAATTGAAGTCATAGAAAGAGTAGCCTTGACGATGAGTCCCGTTTAACTGAAGAGTCCCTTTTAATGCAGCTGCAAAGCAGATCTGAATAATGCCTGATTTTGTCATTCTATTAGTCAACCAAGATTCAATCAGAAAGGAAGAGAGGAAGTTCAAAGATTTAAATGTAGTGACATAAGCCAAGGGAAGAGTGAAAAAGTATGAGCAGGTGCTAATGGCCAGATTATAAATCTGCATAATAAAGAAAAGAAAGAAAAGCATCAGCTCAGCCCCATCCCAGAGCCTGCCCAGTTGAGGCACTGGCACACCCAGAACCCAGTGACTCAATCAGTGGCGTCCCACAAGATTTCCAGCATTGAGGCTGGAGGACCTAGAGTTGAAACAGACCTGCAAATAACTGTCCCTGAGAACTTCATGCGTGTATTTGTTGGAGACTTTATTGGGGTGTGACAGTATCCCCAACAGATGGCAATAGAGGTTATATATTTTGGTTTTTCTTTTAGGGGAGACAAGGAAAGGGCTCCATCTTCGTCTGGGCTTCTGGGAATGGGGGGCGTCAGGGAGACAACTGTGACTGTGATGGGTACACAGACAGCATCTACACCATCTCCATCAGCAGTGCCTCGCAGCAGGGCCTGTCCCCCTGGTACGCTGAGAAGTGCTCCTCCACGCTGGCCACCTCGTACAGCAGCGGGGACTACACCGACCAGCGCATCGTATGTTGTTTCTGTCTAACTCTCTCTGCTTAGGTAGAAGAGCATGGCTTGCATTCAAAAGAATCCTTTGGTCAGTACCTCTGGTGAAGTTGATTTGTTTAAGCTTGACGTCTGCTTTGGGGAGACTCATCCTTTACTCACTTGAAACGCTGGAATATATTGGGAAGTTTTCTCTCTCTGGGATAATGACGCATCTGCCAAAATGATGTTGCCTCTCGGTCATTTTTAAACTCAGCCCTGAGAAGCCACCAATCTGTCACTACATATGGCCCAGACACCAAATGTCTATTTGGCTTTGTGTGATGCCTCCCTGAGAAAAGCCTTTAAGGAGATTTCAGGGGTGTAGGGGCTTTATCACCCTGTGCTGTTTGATTCCTTTAATAGCAGGGATACGGTCTGGCTTGCCCTTTCACAGATGATAAAAATACAAAGCAGACACCAGCTATGTCTCCTAAGAACAAACCACCTGCAGGAAAATAACAGTCTAAATTTCCCCTGAGGTGAACTTCTCAGCATCCAAATAAGCAGCTCAGAAAGGTTAGATGCTCAGAGAGCATCTCTAGCCCACGCTTGTCTGTGCCTCCGCTTTCATGAGTCAGACTGCCAAGGGTAATTATTGGATTTTCCTTTAAGGGCACGATAAGAAAGGGCTATTTGGGGGCTTTAAGAATACAGAGGTGCTTTTAATTAAAAAATGTAAATACCCAAACTTAACTTTTGATACAGAAAGAACCAACTAGCTAAAGTACGTATATCCTAATCTCAATGAAATAACAGGTCATGATCCCATTAGATTGTGGGTGAACCCCATAATTATTAGAACTTAAAATGTTTATAAAATTCATTAATAGCCATTTGCTTTTGTTAATAGCATCTTAACAGAATTGTCAGAACCACTGTCTTCTTCATACAGGATCGCTATTCTGGAACTCTGCCTGCTTCTCTAACCTACTCTAGTCCAGACGATAAAACTGGGGCCTCAACTGAAAAGCACTGACTTCCCTCTCATGCCCATATCTTCAGTTACACAAACAATAGTAATATTCTACCCAGGGATTCTTTATGGTGGGCACACTTCATAGCCTTGGAAGGGGACATATCAGACATGTTTCCACCCATGTTCAGAGCCCCTGGCTGGTGTCCCTGTGGGTGTCCAGAGGTACTTGGGGAAGAATGGCCTATTATTACGCATTTTGGAGTCACTGTTTCATAGACTGTCCCTCATCTGAGCTACTCTGCTCTGAAGGAAGAGGAAGAATTTACATCTTTGGAGAGATCCCTCCTTAGGTCCATCAGCCATGGGAGAGACAGCTGGTGCATTCTGCTGGAGACAGTGGCAAGAATATAGCCCTTGTCGTACGCAGCTCTCTCCTCAGCACAGTCATCTCCGGGGGTTTACTTGCGTCAGCAGGTAAAACGGGCAACCTTGCTTCCACAGCCCTCCGAGGAGCAGAGCCATGGTAACTTGAGAAATTCAGTGGCTCCAGGTGGGAAGCCAAAGGAGGTGACAACAGAACAAATTATTTTTTTACGCCTCCCTCCCACACATTGAAATGCCTAGCTGAAAACCATAGTGCGGGAGTCTGGGTGGGTGTCTTGTTAGTAATCCTTTGGCCCAACTCCTTGTTCAACCACCAGCACTATGGTCTTTAAGGCAGAATGATTGGAAGTCTTTTTGGTTTCTTCCCTTCATCTCTGCAACCCCTTCAATTAAGCTATAATTAGCCTGGGTAATTCTTTACATTCAATAATAGTGTGTAAAAATGCTTTCACAGATGGGATATCATTCCAGCTTCAGAATACGAGTTGGGAAATGTCAGCCTCATTTTACAGATGGGAACCCAAGTGACTTGCCCTGGAGACCCATCTAGTGAATAGCAGTGTTAGATTTTGGACCCAGATGTAAGCCCAGTACACTTTCTGTTTGAAAAACTCATCATTTTCATCAATGTGCAAATGCGGACACTAACTTATGGGCATCAAATTACAACAGTGAGTGCAAACTACACACCAAACTCATTTTTTGCAAGTGGTTCAAGTGGTCAAAATCGGAATGGCTTAATATTCTTGCACTGAAGAGGCAGTCAAATGTCAATCTGGAAGCAAGAGGGAATTTTGCATGAGGCAGAATTTCTAAATATGCCAGGCCAAACACAATGGACCTGATGATTAACAGGCCAGCATGATTCACAATGACTTTGAAACAGTCCCTTTTTTACAGACAGCACTTCGTTTGGGAATCTCAGAGGAGAAAATATTCATAGTGGGAGTACTGCATCCCCCGAAAAGGCATCCTGATGCCAAAATTACAGACAAGTTGCATATAGAGGAGAGTGAACTAAAATATCAGCAGATGGCAAACATCCGTCTGTGGTTTAGAGGAGAAAGTCGGGAATCGAATCAGCTGAGCTTCCTGACACAGCAGGTGCAGCCTAGGTACAGTTCTCCCCCAGGGACGGGCTCACACTCCTTATACACTCTCCTGCGTTTCTCTCCTTCCTGGTGCCGCCCAGACCAGTGCCGACCTGCACAACGACTGCACAGAGACCCACACGGGCACCTCGGCCTCGGCGCCCCTGGCTGCTGGCATCTTCGCTCTGGCCCTGGAAGCAAAGTAAGGCCTAGAAAGTGTCTAGTCACCATTACTAAGGCTGCATCTTCCTCTTTTTAATAACATGTATTGTTTTCTAAATGCATGGTTACAGTAGAAAACTACAAAAAATAATAAGTATAAGCTCTCTTCCTGTTAACATCTCGATGTAGATTTAGTACACACAGGGATCTTACAAAATTGGGATCTTAATATAGACATTATTTTGTATTTTTTTAATCCACCCTATAATATGTTAAGAGCATTTTTTCATGTCTAAATCAGTGTTTCTTGACCTTCAAAATTGGATGGTCTCCTCCCAATTCTCCTCCCATTCAGCAGGAAAGCCTTCTCACTTCTGCTTCTTCCCACCAGGGAAGGCTTTGTCCAGATCATCTCCTGTGGGTAGTGTTAGGAATGACAAGTTTCTAAAACATCCTTTTTTCATGTTATATAAACCCAGTCTTAAAGCTGATATAACATGTCAACTTCTCATGAAGACATGAGAACTAAGAACAGGATTTTAATCTTTTTGTAGTATTCTATTATATAAATGCAAATTTTATGAAAGTTATCTAATCGTGCTTAAACACC
>VMDR010038173.1:0-10045 GCA_007922815.1 Macrotus californicus | reverse complement strand
AAAATGATCATGTATTTGGTGGCATTTTTTCCCTTTACCTCAGTGTAGATAATTCATGGAGAACTGTAGAGCTATTTCCTTACATAAGTATTTTTAACTCTTTCACTTACTTTAGGATGTGTGTGTGTGTGTGTATATATGTGCATCTATGTATTCTTGTTGTTTTAACCTACAGAAAAGGTAATAGAAAAATGTTTAAGGATTTTTCACTCATTAAAGTTGTAATCTATTTTAGTTCAACTGGGAATTAAAGCACATCATTGATTGACTTATGAGATTTTAAATAAATTTCTCAGATTAAAAAAAAATCCATATAGAAAACCAGAAATGTCTTTTCCTTTAGCTTTCTGAATGTTTGGCTTTCTACAGTGCATAGATTAATTTGACCTCAAGAATTTTGAAAGAGTATTTTCTTTTTTTTTTCTGTTTCTTTTTGTCCAGGTATGCAACCACTCATGTATTCAGTTCAGGAAGCACTAAATGCCAGACCATGGTGGACACGTGTGGGGACGGACATTTGTTACTATAAGTGAGTATTCTAAGGATAATAGGACACCAGTTTATAGAAGGGGATATTAACTTCATTTCATTCTATTTCAGTTTAAAGATAAAAAGTAGACTCACTATTGCATTCTTTGAATTTTGGTGATATGCTTTAGTCTTACTTCTAATAGAATCCTTTAAAATTTGAGATCGATTTAGGGGCATAGTTAGTGAAGATAGAGTTGATCGTTTAATAACACAGGATTGAATTGTACGGCTCCACTTTTATGTGGATTTTTTTCAGTACATACTTGTACTGTTTTCAATCTGTAGTTGGGAGTCCACAGATTTGGAGGGCCAGCATATGCATTGATCTGTGCCATTTTACATAGAGGACTTGAGTGTCTGCTGATTTGGTATCCACAGGGGTCCTGAAACTAGCCCCGGACAGATAGGGAAAACTGGTATAGGTACGGTTTAGGGGAGTCAGAAGTTATACTTCGATTTTTGACTGTGGAGATGTCAGTGCCGTTAACCTCCACATGCTCAAGGATCAACTGTAAAATGTATTTTGTAGACGGATAGTTTAGGTCCAAATCTTTTGTCTCCAGTGCTTGGATAGTTATGTGTTCCCAATTTTTTTAGCTTTAAAACTGGCAACTTCGTTGAATAAAAATGAAATTAGAAATTCTAGAAAATACTTCTGGCCAACATGGAGGCATAGGTAGATATACTTTGCCTCCTAACACAACCAATATAAGGACAACAACAAATTTAAGAACAAAAAATAACTAGAACTGCCAGTAAATCAAACAGTATGGAAGTCCGACAACCAGGAAGTTAAAGAAACATTCATCCAGACTGGTGGGGGCAGAGATAGGCAGCTGGGGCAGAGAGGATATGCCGCAAGGCAGTGGCTGGATGACCTTTGTGGGCAAAGTGTAGGTTGGTGGACAGGGCCGTCTCACATTTGCAGGTGGATAAACCGGGAGGAACAACTGGGGAATTAGACAGACCACGCAACCCAGGGTTCCAGCATGGGGAAGTAAAGCCTCAAAACCTCTGTAAAAAGCAGTGGAGGGAGAAACTTCCAGCTTCACAGGAGAGTTTGTTGGAGAGACCCCCAGAGTCCTAGAACGTACACAAACCCACCCCCCACAGGCATCTGCACCAGAAGGGCACAATTTGCTTGTGGGCAATGGGGGGAAGTGACTGAAAGCTGGAAGAGAGCCGAGCAAGAGGGAAAGGCATTGTTCCCTCTTGGACCCCTCCCCCACATACAGCGCCACAACACAGTGAAGTGGGTTGCCCCACCCTGGTGAATACCTAAGGCTCCGCCCCTTACGTTGTAACAGGTGTGCCCAGACAGGGAAATATGGCCTAAATGAAAACACAGGTCAAAACTCCAGAAAAAGAACTAAGTGACAAAGAGATAGTCAACCTATCAGATGCAGAGTTCAAAATACTGGTAATCAGGATGCTCACAGAAATGGTTGAGTATGGTCCAAAATAGAGGAAGCGAAGACTATGCAAAATATAATAAAGAAAAATGCACAGGGAACCAACAGTGAAGGGAAGGAAACCGGGACTCAAATCAACAATATGGAGCAGAAGGAAAAAAACATTCAATAGAACAGAAAGAGGAAACAAGAATTCAAAAAAATGAGAAGAGGCTTAGGAACGTCCGGGACAACTTGAAACGTTCCAAGCTCCAAGTCATAGAGGTACCAGAAGAAGAAGAGGAAGAGCAGGAGATTGAAAAGTTATTTGAACAAATAATGAAGGAGAACTTCCCCAATCTGGCAAAGGAAATAGACTTCCAGGAATTCAGCAAGCCCAGAGGGTCCCAAAGAAGTTGGACCCAAGGAGGAACACACCAAGGCACATCATAATTACATTACCCAAAGTTAAAGATAAAGAGAGAATCTTAAAAGCAGCAAGAGAAAAGGAGACAGTAACCTACAAAGGAGTGCCCATCAGACTGTCGGCTGATTTCTCCAAAGAAACCTTGCAGGCAAGATGGGGCTGGAAAGAAGTATTCCAAGTCATGAAAGGCAAGGACCTACATCCAAGATGACTCTATCCAGCAAAGCTATCAATTAGAATGGAAGGGCAGATAAAGTGCTTCCCAGATAAGGTCAAGTTCAAGGAGTTCATCATCACCAAGCCCTTATTATATGAAATGTTAAAGGGATTTATCTAATAAGTAGATCAAAACTATGAATAGTAAAATGGTAACAAACTCAACAGCTATCAACAATTAAACCTAAAAAAAAAAAACCAGAAACTAACTAAGCAAACAACTAGAACGGGAACAGAATCACAGAAATGGAGATCACATGGAGGGTTATCATCAGGGGAATGGTGGGGAGAGAGAGGGAAAGGTACAGGGAATAAGAAGTCTAATTGGTAGGTACAAAATAGACTGGGGGAGCTTAAGGATTGTATGAGAAATGGAGAAGCCAAAGAACTTAATATGTAGGCCTATGGATGTGAACTAAGTTGGGGATGGAATGCTGGAAGGAAGGGGGGTACTGGGTGGAGGGGGATGAAGGGGGGGAAAATGGGACAACTGTAATAGCATAAGCAATAAAATAAAGGAGTTCTAGGAAATAACTTGTATTTATTTGTTGTTTTGATGATAGTAAGTACAGTTCTTTTCTGTTTACAAATATTTACCTCGTTTTAATTTCCAAAATATTTTACCTGGAGATGTATTCCACAGTTATGTTATGTCGGCTTATACAGTTCAACTTCGACTTCAAATAGGTGAACTACTTCTCGAGTTAGAAATAAGTGCTGTAAGTCATTTATTGCTTCTCTGGAGTAATTGGGTTATTCTTCAGCTTCATTCTAAATGATCTAGAATTACCATACATCTTGCTTCCCACTTTACTGTTTCTGCATGTAATGTTTTCCAAATGACTTCCACTGTTGAAGGCAGTTGACATCTCTGTTTCTTGTCTGTTACCAATCTTAACCCTGACATTTTCGTTTAGGGGGTACTGACTTTTTGTATTGTGCTTAACTAGCACGAATAGAGTTGTATGAGTTAGAAGACGACTTCTAAAGTTAAACTGTTTTAAATGGTTTATGACATGGCTTTGGAAAATCCTAGGTCTTAATTGCTGTTACTTCGTGGGAAAGAAAGGGTTCCTTGGAATTCATGTCAGTAGAGTTTTATCCCTGCTTTTTTTTGCAAGGTAAGTAGTAAATAAATGAGAAACAGAAATAGAAGGTTATGTGTAACTCATCTGTACCTGAATAAACTTCGTATTTATTTTAATGGTAGGCTAGTATGAAAGTTCTCTTGCCACCTTTCCTTTTCTCGAACTTGGAATGAAGGGGTGACGGCCTGGGCAGTGCTCGGTTCGCTTTTGGCAGAATGATTTAGACTGCCAATGGGTGAAACGGTGTCTTTCCGAAAGTAGTGTTTCTTCCACGCTTCTCCCCTTTTGCACGATAGAAGTAATCAGTGAGTGCTTTTCTTTTTTACAAGGTGAAGTTAGTGGTCATAGTATGCTGGTGGTGGTTCTGTGTAAGGGGTTTTGGCAAGGATTTTTGTTTGTTTGTTTGTTTTTTTCTTTCAGCTATTTCCAGCTCTGGAAGTGAAATTTAGTCTCAATTCAACAGACATTTACTAATCACTTTCCATGTAATAAGCACTTTTCTAGTTGCTTTCTCAAGGCCTGAAATCTAGATAGTGAGGCATTAAAATTTATTTTTGCCTTGTGTCTTAGTTTTTTACATCAGTTAGGCCCTTTGACGCTTGTTTGTGTCATCTGTGAAATTGAATAAAACTGCCTTCACTCTGCATGTGAGAATCAAACCTATGAACTACCACGTAGATATCATGTGGTATGAATAAATACTTTCCCCTGAGACGTTAACCTTTTGGAGGAAAGGGGTTGCTAGGGTGTATTCTGGAACTCATTTCGTGTTTTCTTCAGCCCATAGCACCTTGTCATTGAGTGTCTATTCAAGATGTAGTGGTGATTCAGCTAATGGACTATATACCAATTTCAAAATTCCTTGAGTGTGTATAAATAATCTGCAGGCCATGGCTTTTCTTTATTTCATGGCTTAAATAATACAAGATGATTTGGAATTTTAGAAATTCAGTTGATGGACAAAGCATTTTTAGCTCAACATACATTGGTGATATTGAAAGTCTGGAGAGTAACCCCGGCATGTGTCCCTACTGGGAATTGAGCCGGCAATCTTTTGGTTTGCAGGAGGGTGCCCAGCCAACTGAACCGTACTGCCCGGAGCTCAAGTCTCTATTTAAGAGCACTTAAGTTTTAGTTTTTACAAGCAATTCTCCCCTCCCCTTGAAGTTCTGTTTAATAAAATAACAAGGAAAATCAGAGTTCTTGTATGTATGAAATAAACAGGCTATGCTTTTCTGTTGCAGAAATCACTTCTCAAGAAGTTCAGTTGCTGCAGGTGGGCAAAAGGGGAAATCCTACTATACAATCACATTCACTGTCAGCTTCCCACACAAAGATGATGTTTGCTACTTTGCTTATCACTATCCGTATACGTATTCCACTTTACAGGTGAGAGCTCACTGAGCTGTATTGTGACTGTGGTGGTGTTACATGCCTGTGTGTCAGATAATGATAAGATTGCTTTAATGAGAGAAAGATCTAGTGTTGGAAATTTTACATAATAATGCATTTGTTGAAAACATTGAAGGGTGTAAATGGCAATGTAGTCTCTTTTTATTTAATAGAAAGAAATACTAAGGAAATTTGACGTAATTTTTGCTTTCTATGTTTGGGTAGAAATCTACAGGTTTTCTTAAGATTCCATGATTTCCAGATTTTAACTAGATGAGATTTCCAAGTGTTTAGTGAGAAGCATTGAATCTGATAGAAAATCTAACAGTAGAAAAATGTGGGTGTAGTTTAAGTTTTCTGTAGGGAATTTATTTCTTCTAATGGTTGTATATGGAGTCCTAGATCCAGATTGCTCAGAATTAGGGGTATAAGAGTTGTTTTGTGGGTTCTCTTGAGATTTTTGATTATTTGTGTTGTAAAACAAAATAAAACAAGTGAATTCAAGTAATTACCATGGTAGGTTTATTCTCAGAAGAGAATGTCCATCCCCATAATCAGAGATCATGAAGATATGATCAATTTACCGAGAAGGAAATTAGAGCACTATGATTAGGAACAAGCTCCGAAATTACTAGAGAGGGGGAAATGAGAGAAAAACACAGCCCATAGAGCAGAAAAGATACCAAGCCTGAGAACACTGTATGAGGCTCACTGTATTTAATAAAGGTTACAACCTACGTTCAGTTGTTGATAGTTGTGCTGGAGGGAATGGGGGTACCAGGTGGCGGAGGACAACGGGGGAAAATTGGGACAACTGTAATAGCATAATCAATACAATGTATTTAAAAATGAAAATTAAAGGAAAAGATTACAACCTACAACTGTAAAGTCAGGCATCTCTCTTGTGCTGAATAACATGGCATCAGAATACATAGTGTTGTTTGTCATTTATAGGGTTGTATGTTACTGTTCTTCACTGATATGTACCTTTTTGGCATATTCTGAATTCCACTACTTGTACCTCCATGACCTTTTCCAACCTTTTTTTAATTGGTGTCCTAAAATTCACTTTTATCCCCTTTCCTCTTTATCTCTATTTTTTCCACATTGTAGCAAGAAGGCTCTTTGAAGGCAAATCTGATCATATAACTCCCCTGCCTAAAACGCCTTCGTGATTTCTGGAGCCATTTGTACAAAGTCTAAAATTCTTTCTGCGGTGCATTGAGTCACCCCTCTACTGTCTGCCGCAGTTTTTGCCATGTCCATATCCTGTGTGAACTATTATTTACTTAGTGTTTATTATTTAATAGACTAAAATAATTTGTCCTTTGAAGTTTATCCTTCTCCTAATGTAATGTCCAGGGATTTATGGGTTTAATGGGTAGACATTTTTCTAATTCACAATAAAATATGTACCTATTACATTCTTTTAAAGGTTATCCACGTATCACTTAATTATCTCAATTACCGGAAGTACATATACTACCCTTGAGGAAAAAGTGGTCTACGAAGCCCTTCTTTCTGTGTTGAATTCTGTTTCTCACTGTTTCTTTCTGGTCTAGCTGTAATGGATCTATTTCAGTTCTTTGAAATACCCTCTTCTTTTCTAGTTTGCGTTCTTCCTCCACCTTTCCTCTGCCTGTAGCATGCTTCTCTGTCCTCTTCACTCATCCTTTGGATCGCAGTTTAAATGTCTTTTTTTTTTTTCAGAAGAACGTCCCTCACTGCCCAGGCGCAGCTGGGCTCCCCTTCCCTTGTTACAAGCTATCACAGTACTCTGCTTTGTCCCTAGGGCAGGGTCCATTTATTCATTGTTATAGCCTTGGTGCCTGGCACAGTTTCTGGCACAGAAATCCTGACCACACAGTAAATAGTGATTCTGTGAATGAGCAAAAGTTTGGAAACCAACTACATGTCTTAAAATGAGGGATCGAATGATTTATATTTGGTATGACACTATACCACATCATTAGTGTATAATTCATAATTATGAATATATACATGTATGTATGAATTAGTAAGTGATAAAAGGTTATAAAAAGGCATGTGTAATTACAGTTTTGCTAGTATACATTGGCACTTGTTAGTAGTAATCTAAGTGATGCAGTTATGAGTGTTTAAATAAAATTTTTTCTTCGTACCTTCTGCATCTTCCAGACATTTTACAATGAACCTATATTAATCTTGAAATCAGGAAAATTTGTTAAAAATTTTGTGCAACATAATTTTTATTCTGCATATTTTACATTGCTGCTGTAGGTCTACAGTCACAATTTCAAAATTCAGAAGGCTTTGAGAACCAAAAGCTTTTTCATAGTCCATTTGGCAGCAAAGCCTGGCCTAAATTGATGTGAGCTTATTTAGAATATTGATTCCACTTAGAGTGATGCTTTATATGTTTTGCTGTAGAAATAACAACGTGCTTATACAGGCTGCTGTCGCTGACCCTGTTGGTGGTATTGCACATTCAGTGGTATATGCACTGTATCTGTTCTTTCTTGAATTCCTCAAATACTAATATTTGAACTACATCTGGCCCCTGAGGGTCCCAGAGAAGGGATTAGGAATCTGGGTGACTTAAAAAAGTGTTTTTAATTGAATTTATTGGAGTGGCATTGGTTAATAAAATCATACAGGTTTCATGTACAATTCTGACACATCATCTGTACATTGTACTGTGTTCACTGCCCCAAGTCAAGCCTCCTTCCATCACCATTTATCCCCCCTTATCCTCTTCTGCCTCCCCCACCCCCTTCTCCCTCTGGTCATCACCACACTGTTGTCTGTGTCTATGAGGTCTTTTCTTTCTTCTTACTCCCTTTACCTTTTCCCCCAGCCCCTAACCCCCTGACAGCTGTCAGTCTGTTCTCTGTGTCTATGAGCCTGTTTCTGTTTTCTTTGTTGGTTTGTTTTGTTCACTGGACTGACTTTTAGTTATGTGGATATCTAGATGCATTTATTTCTGTTTATCACAGGGAGTTGTTAAATAATTATATATTTTTACATTTTTACCCAGATGCATCTTCAAAAATTGGAATCGTCACACAACCCTCAGCAAATCTATTTTCGAAAAGATGTGTTATGTGAAACCCTGTCTGGAAACAGCTGTCCTTTGGTGACTATAACAGCCATGCCAGAGTCTAATTATTATGAACATATCTGTCAATTCAGTACGTCTGTCTTTTTCACTCAGAACACCAGTCATTCTTACTTATTTTTCTTTGCTTTATATATATTTTGTAAGGGCAATCGCACTAGGAATAGGCATCGTAAGTCTTGGTCCTGTTACTGCCTAGCCCTGGGCCTGCCTCTGGGCCTCTGTTTCCTTATCTCTGAAATGCGGGAACTGCGTGGGATGTTCTCTAAGGTCTCTCACTTGATAGTAATTCTCTGTAGTTCTTATCCTTGGAAGTCATACCCAAGGTGTAATATCACAAATTATTTGAACAGTTTATGTAATAATACCATCAACTTAAAACTTATAGCTAGTTTTATTTATAAATAAAATCACCAGAAATTTGATGCTAGCACTGAATAGCTACTTGTTTTTCCCTGACATTTATTTTTTTAAAAGTTGCCTCAAATGTACAGCTGTGATAGAAAAAAATAAGAAAACTGTTCTAATTTTGATGAAAAGGTTGAGTGTTCTCAGGAAAGAGAAAGAGCTTGCTGTGAATGGAAATAGGAGCAGGTGAGCCAAGTGTTATTTTGCAGATGGGCGGGTCTGCGTGTGTAGTGAAAATACTGTTCTTTGTACGTCTCTGAGCACGTACTTTTATTCTGTCCTTATAATAGTGACTGTAAAACAGGGATAAGAGAATTATTTGTATGATTAACGAAAGTAAAACACACCTTGTGACAAAAAAACAAAACAGGGATCTTTTCCTTCTTTTCCTAGTGACTTTATGAAAGTATATTTATATTTAAGACTTCCCCAACTACTTACCCTTTATAGAGCCAAAATTATATTGAAGAACTAGTTTTATATGCTAGATTAATCATTGGGAAATAAGTCACTCAAATAGTACTCATTGATTAATGATTACATTATGAACTCCTTTAGGATGTGGCTTATGTGGGCCTCATTTCTGTTTCCTCTCCAGGACCTAGTACAGCCTTGTTTGTAGTAGGTGCACAGTGAGCCCTACTGTGAATTCATGTCAGAATTCACAACCGAGGAGAACTATTTCTGAAGCTCCAGAGTCAGACATCATACAAACCTTTAATAGTTGTTCATTTTAACTTGAGATTTTGTGTGTGCTTTAGGAAATCGCCCTTACGTTTTCTTATCTGCTCGGGTACATCCTGGAGAAACTAATGCAAGTTGGGTGATGAAAGGAACATTGGAGTATCTCATGAGTAATAATCCTACTGCTCAGAGCTTACGAGAGTGCTATATTTTTAAAATTGTCCCTATGCTAAATCCAGATGGTGTCATCAATGGGAAGTAAGTTAAGCAATAGTTATAGAAATATTGTAGCTTATTGTGGTGGTCCTGTATAAAATTGTTGAAATAATATCATCCAGGGTAAATTCAGAAAGTACATCTAGTAGTTTTTCTAGAGCAAAGAAATTTTTGGTGTGGAATTCATTTAAGGTATGTTTTTTAAATGAAGATATATTTTGTATGTGAGTATGGCATTGAAAATTCTGTATTCATGAGAATATGATTTCATAAAATGTATATCTTGCTTGAGTTATTTTAGAAAAGTCACAGTGTCAGGATATGAGAAAGATTTTTTTAACACATCCTTTTTTATATTCCTTTCTTTTTAAATTTCGTCAGTGGTGTGATCTTAGTTTGTTGTAAAATTCAGAATCTTCTGGGATCTTTTTCCACTGACACCGAGTATTGGCTCTATCTGCTGACTTCTTCCTGGTATGAGGAAGTAGTTTCTGACAAGGAATTCTCTAACATGGAGATATTGGAAGATACCACTTTTTAGGAGAAGGTAGCTTATTGTTAGTATAGTTCATTTATCATGGCAATTAGACAAGGT
>VMDR010038172.1:0-10043 GCA_007922815.1 Macrotus californicus | reverse complement strand
CGAGTCCTCTCCGCCCCTCCTACCGGTCTGGATGTATGTTTCTTAGTTTCTTGGTTGTCGGACTTCCATACGGTTAGATTTTCTGTCAGTTCTGGTTGTTTTTTCTTTTAAAATTTGTTGTTGTCCGTCTTTTGGTTGTGCGAGGAGGCACAGGGTGTCTACCTATGCCTCCATCTTGGCCGGAACTCTCCCCTTTAGTTTTGTCCATATGTCCTTTATACCTGTTCTTTGATGATTTTTCCCCTTTTTCCCACCATTATCCCCTCCTACCTCCCCTCTGGTTACTGTCAGTTTGTTCTTTATTTCAATGTCTCTGGTTATATTTTCCTTGCTTAGCCTTTGTTTGCTTTGTTGATTAGGTTCTACTTATATATGAGACCAAAAGGTATTTGTCCTTCATCCCCTGGCTTACTTCACTTAGCATAATGCTTTCCAGTTCCATCCACGCTGTTGTGAAGGTTGGGAGCTCCTTCTTTCTTTCTGCTGCATAGTATTCCATTGTGTAAATGTACCACAGTTTTTTGATCCACTCATTTACTGCTGGGCACTTAGGTTGCTTCCAACACTTGGCTGTTGTAAATAGTGCTGCTATGAACATTGGGGTGCATAGGTTCTTTTGAATTGGTGTTTTAGGATTCTTAGGGAATTATCGAGGCAGTGGAATTGCTAGGTCAAAAGGCAGTTCCATTTTTAGTTTTCTGAGAAAATTCCACACTGTTTTCCACAGTGGCTGCACCAGTCTGCATTCCCACCAACAGTGCACTAGGGTTCGCTTTTCTCTACAACCTTGCCAGCACTTGTTGTTTGTTGATTTGTTTATGATGGTCATTCTCACCTGTATGAAGTGGTATCTCATTGTGCTTTTAATTTGCATCTTTCTGATGGCTAGTGATGCTGAACATCCTTTCATATGTCTCTGGGCTGTCTGTATGTCCTCCTTGAAGAAGTGCCTGTTCAGGTCCTTTGCCCATTTTTTAATTAGGTTGTTTGTCTTCCTGGAGTGGAGTCGTGTGAGTTCTTTATATATTTTGGAAATCAAACCCTTGTCCGAGGTATCAATGGCAAATATCTTTTCCCATATAGTTGATTCCCTTTTCATTTTGCTGATGTTTCCTTTAGCCGTGCAAAAGCTTTTTATTTTAATGAGGTCCCATTTGTTTATTCTTTCCTTTATGTCCCTTGTTCTAGGGGACATATCAGTGAAAATATTGCTGCTAGGAATATCTGAGATTTTCCAGCCTATGTTCTTGTCTATGACTTTTATGGTATTCCAACTTATATTTAAGTCTTTTATCCATCTTGGGTTTATTTTTATGTATGGTGTAAGTTGGTGATTGAGATTCATTTTTTTGCATGTAGCTATCCAGATCTCTCAACACCATTTGTTAAAGAGGCTATTTTTACTCCATTTTATGCTTCTGCCCCCTTTATTGAATATTAATTGACCATAGAGACATGAGTTTATTTCTGGGCTCTCTATTCTTTTCTGTTGCTCTATATGTATGTTCTTAGGGAAGTACCAGACTGTTTTGATTACCATAGCCTGTAATATAGTTTGATATCTGGTATTATGATCCCTCCTACTTAGTTCTTCTTTCTCAAAATTGCTGTGACTATTTGGGGTTATTTATGGTTCCATATAAATTTTTGAAGTGTTTGTTCTATATCTGTGAAATATGCCATTGGTACTTTAATAGTTATTGCATTGAACCTATAAATTGCTTTGGGTTGTATGGACATTTTCATGATGTTAATTCTTCCGATCCATGAACATGGTATATGTTTCCATTTGCTTGTGTCTTCCTTAATTTCTCTCTTCAGTGTTGTGTAGTTTCCTAAGTACAGGTCTTTTATCTCTTTGGTTAGGTTTATTCCTAGGTACTTTATGTTTCTTTTTGCTATATCAAAAGGGATTTTACTCATGATCTGTTCCTCATATTTCATTGTTAGTGGACAAAAATGCCTTCAATTTCTGAATATTGACTTTGTATTCTGGTGTTTTGCCAAATTCACTTATTAGGTCTAGTAGTTTTTTGGTGGAGTCTACAGGACTTTCCTTGTACATTATCATGTCATATGCAAACAGTGACAGTTTTGCTTCCTTCTTTCCAATTTGGATGCCTTTTATTTCTTTTTCTTGTCTGATTGCTGTGATTGGGGCTTCCAATATAAATTGAATAGAACTAGTGAAAGAAGACATCCTTGTCTTGTTCCTGATCTTACTGGGAAAGCTCTAAGTTTTTGCCCATTGAATATGATATTGGCTGTAGATTGCTTGCATAGGCCTTTATTATGTTGAGGAATGCTCCCTCCCATTCTGCTAAGTGTTTTATTATCATAAATGGGTACTGTGCCTTATCAAATGCTTTTTCTACCTCTATTGATGTGATCATATGATTTTTGTCTTTCCTTTTGTTTATGAGATGTATTACACTTACTGATTTGTGAATATTGTACCATGCTTCAATCCCTAGAATGAATCCCACTTGATCATGGTGTATGATCTTTTTAATGTATTGCTGGATATGGTTTCCCAATATGTTTCTGAGGATTTTAGTGTCTATGTTCATTAGAAATATTGGCCTGTTTTTTTCTTTCTTTGTTTTGTCTTTATCTAGTTTTGGATTAGGATGATGCTGGATGATGATCTTCATAAAAAGAGTTTAGGAGTCTTCCATCTTCTTGAATTTTTTGGAATAGTCTGTGAAGGATGGGAGTTATATCTTCTTTAAATGTCTTCTAAAATTCTCCTTTGAAACCATCCAGTCTAGGGCTTTTGTGTGCTGGGAATTTTTTGATTACTGCTTTAATTTTACCAGCTGTTATTGGTTTGTTCAGGCTTTCTGCTTCTTCATTCAGTTTTGGAAGATTATATTTTTCTAGATATTTGTCCATTTTACCCAGGTTTTCAAATTTCTTGGCATGTAGTTCTTTGTAGTAATTTCTTACAATCCTTTGTATTTCTGTGGTATAAATTGTAATCTCTCCTCTTTCATTTCTGACTGTGTTTATTTGGGTCCTCTCTCTTTTTTTCATGATGAGTCTGCTTAAAGGCTTGTCAATTTTGTTTATCTTCTCAAAGAACCAGCTCCTGGATTTATTGGTCCTTAGAATTGTGCATTTAGTCTCTATGTCATTTAATTCTGCTCTGATCTTGGTTGTTTGCTACTACTTGCTCTGTGTTGTCTTTGTTGTTTTTCTTTCAATTCTTGTAGATGTACTGTTAGGTTGTTTATTTGAAATGTTCTTTTCTTTTTTTAGGTAAGCCTATATCGCTATGAACCTCCCTCTCAGGACTGACTTTGCTGTGTCCCATAAGTTTTCGATTGTTGTGTGTTCATTTTCATTTTTTTTTCCAGAAACTTTTTGATTTCTTCCTGGGTCTATTATTAACTCATTAATTCTTTAAAAGAATGCTATTAAAGAATTAAAAGCAATCTCCATGAATTTGAATATTTTTTAGTTGTTTCCTTGAATTTGGTTTCTAGCTTCAGGCCCTTGTGGTCTGAGGAAATGTGTGATATTTCAATTTTCTGAATTTTTGAGGCTTGTTTTGTGTTCTGACATGTGGTCTGTCCCTGAAAATGTCCCATGTGCATTTGAAAAGAATATGTATTTTGCTTCTTCGGGATGAAAGGTTCCATATATGTCAGTTAAGTCTATTTGATCTTGGGCTTTGTTCAATGCCAGAATATCCTTGTTGATTTTTTGTTTGGAAGATCTGTCCATTTTTGACACTGGAGTGTTGAAATCCCCTATTATAATTGTATTGCTGTCAATATCTTTCTTGAAGTCCTCCAAAATTTTCTTTATATATTTGGGTGCTCCTCTATTGGGTGCATTTATATTTATAATGTTTATGTCTTCTTTTTTTTAAATTACTTTATTGTTGTTCAATTACAGTTTGCATTTTCTCCCCACCACTCCCCTTCACCCTAGCCAATCCCCCCCCCTCCCCTGCTTCCCACCCTCCCCCTTGGTTATGTCCATGTGTCCTTTATAGTGTTTCCTGGAAACCCTTCCCTGCACTGTTCCCTCCCCCTTCCCCTCTGGCCATTGTTAGATTGTTCTTAATTTCAATGTCTCTGGTTGTATTTTGTTTGCTGTTTTCTTTTGTGATTATGTTCCAGTTAAAGGTGAGATCATGTGGTATTTCTCCCTCACCGCCTGGCTTATTTCACTTAGCATAATGCTCTCTAGTTCCATCCATGCTGTTGCAAAGGGTAGGATCTCCTTTTTTCTCTCTGCTGCGTAGAATTCCATTGTGTAAATGTCTTCTTGATGTAATCTTCCCTTGAGTATTATGAAGTGTCCTTCTGAGTCTTGTTTTATGGCCTTTATTTTGAAGTCTATTTTGTCTGTTGTAAGTATTGCTACCTCAACTTTTTTTTTCCTGTTTGTTTTCTTGGAATATTTGTTTCCAGCTCTTCACTTTCAGTCTGTGTAGGTCTTTTGTTTTGAGGTGGGTGTCTTGTAGGCAGCATATGTGCGGGTCATGTTTTCTTATCCATTCAGCTACCCCATGTATTTTGATTGGAGCATTTAATCCATTTACATGTAAGGTTATTATTGATAGGTACTTATTCATTGCCATTTTACCCCTCTTTGTACCTGTGTTCCTCTCTCTCTCACTTTTTCTTCCTTTTCTTAAAGCAGTCCCTTTAGCACATCTTGCAGCTCTGGTTTGGTGTAGGGGTATTCTTTCATCCTTCTATTGTCTGGGAAACTCCTTATTTGGCCTTCCATTTTAATTGAAAGCCTTCCTGGATACAGTAGTCTTGGTTGCAGGCCTTCATTTTTCATTACTTGAAATATTTCTTGCTATTACCTGCTGGCTTGTAATGTGTCTGTTGAGAAGTCAGCAACTAGCCTTATTGGAGCTCCCTTGTATGTTACTTCCTGTTTCTCCTTTGTTACCTTTAAGAATCTCTCTTTGTGTAGGAATTTTGCCTTTTTAATTATGATGTGTCTTGAAGTGGGCCTGTTTGGGTTCCTCTTGATTGGGACTCTCTGTGTTTCCTGGATTTGTGTGACTTTTTCTCTCACCAAATTAGGGTAGTTTTCCATCATTACTTTGTCAAACAGGTTTTCTGTCCCTTGCTCTTCTTCTTCTCCTTCTGGTATCCCTATTATATGGATATTATTACATTTCATGTTGTCCTGCAGTTATCTTAACCCCTCTTCATTATTGGTTGTTTTTTTTTAGTCTTTTCTCCTTTTATTGCTCTTTTTGCCTTGCCCTCCAGCTTGCTGATTTGATCCTCTGCTTAATCTAGCCTGCTTTTTATTCCTTCTACTGTCTTCTTCAATTCAGAAATTGTATTCTTCATCTCCTCTTGGCTCTTGTTGATAGTTTCTGTGTCCTTTTTCATGTTGATATAGTTTGCAGTAAGTTCCTCATAGTTTCCTGTAGTTTTTGATAATTCTGTGTGAGCTCCTAGAGCTTCCTTATAACCATTGTTTTGACCCAGTATCTGACAGTTGACTTGCTTCTGTTTTATTTAGCATTCCTTTTCTTTCGATTGCAGGTTGTTTGTTTGTTTTCTCAATATTTGGGAGACTCTCCATGCTTGCTTCTGCTTCTTAAATGGGACTGTTTCTACTATGTGAGTTTGTGGTGTGAACTTCTATGGTCGGAGACCTGTGAGATTCAGCAGTACATTCTCCTTGATCTCCTGAACTTGTTGCTCTTGGGATGCTACTTCTGGCATTTATTTTGGCTCTCTGGATATAACTGGGTTTTGATTGTTGTTGGGTTGTTCTTTGGTGGGTCCTTCCCTCCAGCTGACTGAGAGTCACTCTGCCCACCACGTCTTGTATGCTCTTATGCAGGTACTGCCAGAACAAAACCACAAAGCCCAGGAAAGAAACATACAACTATCAAAATAACGCTGTCCTGCAATCCCACTATCAACAGCAAATGAACCAGTATTAAGAAGGGTGTAAAGAGATTAAGACTATTATATGAAAGGAGAGAAATAAACTATAGTATAAAATCTAGTGACTTAATATGGACAAACTTAATGGACAAGAAATGAATGTTAAAAAGCTATGCAGGAAAGAAAATATTGCTTATCATGGAGACCATTGTGGATTTTGTCTCTGTAGCCTCTAGTATTTACCACTGTTCTTTCTTTTTTTAAAATATATTTTATTGATTATGCTATTACAGTCTTCCCATGTTTTTCTCCTCTTCATTCCCCTCCACCCTGTTCCCCCACCCTTCCCACCATCATTCCCCCACTTTAGTTCATGTCCGTGGTTCGTATATATAAGTTATGTGGCTTCTCCATTTCCCATACTATTCTTAACCTCCTCCTGTCTATTTTGTATCTACAATTTATGCTTCATATTCCATGTATGTTTACCCCATTTCATACCCCTTCCCTTCTCCACTGGTAACCCTCCATGTGATCTCTATTTCTGTGAATCTGTTCCTGTTCTAGTTGTTTGCTAGTTCATTTTTGTTTTTATAGGTTCAGTTGTTGATGGTTGTGAGTTTGTCATTGTACTGTTCATATTTTTTATCTTCCTCTTTTTCTTAGATAAGTTCCTTTAACATTTCATATAATAAGGGCCTGGTGATGATGAACTCCTTTAACTTGACCTTGCCTGAGAAGCACTTTATCTGCCCTTCCATTCTAAATGATAGCTTTGCTGGATAGAGTAATCTTGGGTATAGGTTCTTGCCTTTCATGACTTCAAATACTTATTTCCAGTGCTTTCTTGCCTACAAGGTTTCTTTTGAGAAATCATCTGACAGTATTATGGGAACTCATTTATAGATAACTCTCTCCTTTTCTCTTACTGCTTTTAAGATTCTCTCCTTGTCTTTAATCTTGGGTAATGTAATTGTGATGTGCCTTATTGTGTGCTTCTTGGGACCAACTTCTTTGAGACTCTCTGAGCTTCCTGGATTTTCTGGAAGTCTATATTCTTCTCCAGATTGGAGAAGTTTTCCTTCATTAATTTTTCAAATAAGTTTTCAATTTCTTGTTCTTCCTCTTCTCCTTCTGGCACCTGTATGAATCAGATGTTGGAACATTTAAAGTTGTCCTGGAGGTTTCTAAGCCTTTCCTCTTTTTTTTTTTTAATTTTTGTTTCTTCATTCTGCTCTGGTTTAGTGTTTATTTCTTCCTTCTGCTCCAAACTGTTGATTTTAGTTCCAGTTGCCTTCCCTTCACTATTGAATCCCTGTACATTTCCTTTATTTCACTTTTCATAGCCTTCTCTTTTTCCTCTATTTTGTGACTATACTCCACCATTTCTGTGTGCATCCTGATTACCAGTTTTTTGAACTCTGCTCTGACAGGTTGGCTATCTCTTCCTCACTTAGTTGTATTTCTTTCTGGAGCTTTGATCTGTTCTTTCAATTGGACCATATTTTTTTTGTCTGGGCATTCCTGTTATGTAGTAAGGGGCGGAGCCTTATGTATTCACCAGGACAGAGCAACTGAAGTGGCTGAATCATGGCATTGTATGTGGGGCAGGGGTCCGAGAGGAAACAATGTTGCTTGCTCAGCTTCAGCCAGCTTTTAGTCACTTCCTTGCTACCTACAAGCAAATTGGGCCCTTCTGGTGCTGATTCCCAGGTGAGTGGTTTTGTGCATTCTAGGACCCTGTGGGTCTGTCCAACGAACTCTCCTGTGTGGCTAGGAGTTTCTCCTGCCATCTCAACCTCCACAGATTTTTTTCAGTCAGAGGTTTTGGGGCTTTATTTTCCCACAGTGGAAACCTGGGTTGTGTTGTCTGTCTTGTCCCCTAGTTGTTTCTCTGGGTTTATCCACACGCAAATGTGGGACTGCCTGCTCTGCAAACTGCCATTTTGCCATGAGTCCTTTCCTCCCCAGCTGCCCAGCTCAGCCTCTGCTGCCCGTCTCCACCCCAGCTGGCCTTCCCCACCCCTCCTACCAGGCTGGGTGAATATTTCTTCTTTAACTCCTTGGTTTCAGAATTCCATACAGTTTGATTTTCTGGCAATTCTGGTTATTTTTTGTTCATAAATTTGTTGTTGTCCTTATTTTGCTAGTGTGAGGATGTAAAGTGTATCTACGTATGCCTCCATCTTGTCTGAAAGTCTCTAGTATTTACTCCTTTTTTTTTTCTTTCTGGATCCACCTCTGGTGATGTCAGATATTGACCCTGTCTGACCTTAGGCAGCCTGCTCCAAGACTGCCAGGGATCTACTGTCTGTGGCTGACTCCTTCAGTTGTTAATATAGTCTCTCTGTACTCAACAGTCAGGCTTAAGCACCACAGAGCTGGGGCAGAGTCCCTCCTGGGTTTAGGGCTATTGTTTCCCCTCAGGCTGTCGCCACTCATAGGGGAGTGGTCTGCCTGAGCAAAATGACTATTGCCATTCCATGTGGGGAATGACTCAGCACCAGGATGCTGGCGTCTAGTCTCTCAGCTCTCTTCCCAAGGCTTCTGTCCCCGGTCTCTCATCAGGTGTGTCTAGCCCACCCTGCTCCCACCTTTGTCAGGGCTCAGGGTAAGTGGCTGCAAATGGAAATCTGTGTGTTGGTCCTTTAAACAGCTCTTTGTGTTTCTAGCCAACCATCTCTGGCAGAGAGCAACTTTGCCACTCCTTGCCACTGGTTGTTGTCTGTGTATATTTTTGGGCTCTCTTTCTCTAGGCTGCAGATCCCAGCTTAGGTTTTAGACCCCACACATCTCAGAGGGATCCAGCTGGCTGCTTAATTATCCCTCTGGCACTGCTGCCTGTATGCGTCCAGCCAGCCCTCTCATGTCTCCACCGCACTCCTTACCAGTCAACTTGTGCTAAAGCTGATTCTTCTGTCTGTCTGAGGTTATAAGGCTTCTCTCTCGCTATTGTTCAGTTGTTTGTTCCAGGTGACTTCTCCACAATTTACTTGTAATTCCAGATTGGTCCTGGGAGAAGGTTAGTGTGGCTTCCACTCACTCCTCTGCCATCTTGCGCCTCCGAATTTTGTTTCTCTACACACCACTTATAAAACATACAAAATCATTAGCATCATTTTAAGTAGTCAAAATATTTTTTCTAGAGTATTTTCACTCTCATGGGACAACAGAGCATGTTTGTTATTATGTAGAACTAAAAATATCAATATAATTTCTCACTTTCTACAAACTTTTGTTTTTTAATCTAGAGATTTTCACTGAATGCATAACTCATGTGTAACTTAAAGTAAAAACTATTTAATGACTTGATTCTATGTGGTCTATATGTTGTAACATATTTGAACTGTTCAGTGCTTAAATAGTCCTGTTTACATGGGATTTAATTTTATTGGAAAACCTGGAGCAAGGAGGAGGGAACCTTCCTGACAGAGTGAGGCACCCAGCAAGGACAAGCCTCCTTTCGGCATTAGGAGCATTGGTGTGGTCGTAGGGGGAGAACCAAAACACAAAGGTGAAGATGTCAGTAGCTTTCTGGAGCTCCCTGCTTGTAAGCATGATGTCTAAGTTACCTCTATTGCTTATTACTTAGGTGTATTTGTGATTAGTGACACGTAGTAAAAAGACATGAAGGGAGGAGCCCCATATATAAAAATGGTTTTGTTCAGTTAATGTGCTCAGTACTGTAAAGGTATCAGTCAATCAATCAATCAATTAGGCAAATAAAGTCACCATTGGGGAGTGTTGATAAATGTTCCCATTAGAAGCTATCAAGATAGGCATTGGGCTGGGCTTCTCATTTCTTTCTCTATTAGGAGGAAACAAGCACCTCTTTGACTTGTGGGATTTTTTGGTTTTATTATTATGAGTCTGATGAGACTGTATCATTCATGTTTTGTGATTCTTCACCTTTACAGTTGCATATTTTAAATGATTATATATATTTAAAGAAATATTTTGTAATACTGTATTTTAATAATTTATTCTCTATAGGGATATAATAAAATATAGTATAGGTTTTAAAAGTTATTAGTAGGCATATTTTTTAACAAAATAAAGAATGGGAGCTATATATTTCAATCATTCCATTACCCAGATTTATTAGAAGGGAAACTCCAGGGAAATAATTTATGGATGTTATTTGCCTTTTAATTAATATGCAGT
>VMDR010038171.1:0-10044 GCA_007922815.1 Macrotus californicus | reverse complement strand
AACCCCTCTCCCTCTCTCTCTTCTCTCTTCTCTCTCTCTTAATCTGATAACCAATACAGCTCCTAAATGACTAACAGGCAGGTAGCACATACAGCTTGAGTAGCCTTGACAAAGGGATGATTCCCATCTCAGGCAGGATCAAGCAGGATGGCTTGACATTGCATCCCACTACTCAGAATAGCATACAATTTAAAATGTATGAGTTGTTTCTTTCTGGGATTTTCCACTTAATATTTTCAGACAATGGTTGACCACAAGCAACTGAATCTCTGGAAGGTGAACCCATGCATAAGGGGGCACTACTCTACACATACATATTCCTGTTGGACCAAAAGGCCTTCATCTCCAAAAGGGCCATCGGAATGACTGTACGTAAACAAACAAACCAGTTTGACTCTGTGTGAGTTATTTTGGTAACTAGCTTGATGCCACAAGCCATTCAGAGCAACTAAACAAGTCTGGGTGTACTGATGCAGCTGAAGGCAAAACTAACCTGTTATTAGAATACACAAATCTCATTTATGATGTAAATAGAACATAGATTTAAATTTCCTCCACACACAATGGCGTGCAAGGTAGTAAAACTTTCTGAAAGAATTTACACCATATGTTGATAATCAATGCTTAATGAGGTCCTCTTCTTCAGTCTCCAGACCTTTATGTTACTGTCATCCTGTTAACCATCTCATTGTTCCTCATTTGATAGCTTTGTCCTTTGACAACGGCCCATCACTATGTGAAACTGGCAACATAATTAATTTTTTCAGTAAAAGCCATGCTGTTTGCTCTCAAACATCCAGCAGATCAAGAAATGTCAAAATATCTGACCATGTAGGCTGCAATAAATTCTGCATTCCACTTCCCATCACCTCCTGCAGGGAAAGAATAGCGAGCCGTTCCATGGAGAAAGCAAAGATACACAGAAGCACTCTAAAAATATGTCTCAGTGTCTTTCTTATCTGATAAACATGTCAGTATCCGTACATCTTAATCTATTTGGAGTTAAAACATAACACCCTAGTGCTGCTTTAAGATCCTGTCACATTTCCAGAAGTCGGTGTATGTGTATTTGTGTGTACACAATACATAACCCTCCATACTCTCTTTTGGATTATTTTTATTTTTTAAACTTTTATTTCTTTAAGATTTTATTTATTTATTGTTAAAGAGAGGGGAAGGGAGGGAGAGAGGGACAGAAACATCAATGTGTGGTTGTCTCTCATGAGGCCCCTACTGGGGACCTGGCCCGCAACCCAGGCATTTGCCCTGACTGGGAATTGAACCGGTGACCCTTTGGTTCACAGGCTGGCACTCAATCCACTGAGCCACACCAGCTAGACTTGGATTATTTTTAATAATAACAATAATTTTAAATTTCCTTATTACAAAATACATGTACACCACACAATGTCTGGCACATACTATGTATTCAATAAATAATTATGGGATAATTTTAGAAAAATTAGAAAATAGAGATAAAAAAGAACATCACACCCTCATAACCCCACCAGCTAGAGAGAACTGTTTCTTGTTACCTATGATTCCAATGTGATTTCTATGCATATTAAATCTATTTTTATTAAAATGGGGTCAAACTTTATTTACTATTTTGTCACTTAACAATAAGTTGTCAACATTTTCCTACGTCATTATAAATTCTTTTATAACACGTTTTAAAGCTCTACAGTATTCCATTGTATAGATGGTCCATAACTGAATCAATTCCTTCATGTTGGACACTCAGGTTATTTTCAGTTTTTCACTTTTATAATGTCATAATAAGTAATCCTTAGAACTAATTCTTTATGTACCTACCTATCTATTTCTCTAGGATAAATTCCTGGGAATGCAAAAAATGAAATTATCCATCAATTAATAAGTAGAAAAATAAAACGTGTATATCCATACGATGGGTATCTACACACAAAGACACATTTTTTAAAACATAAAAGTATACAGCCAATAAGGTTATCTATTGTATCATCCCTCAAAATATTATATTCTGGGTCACTACAGAAGTGGCAGCCCTGGCTGGTGTGGCTCAGTGGTTTGAACCCCAGCCTATGAACCAAAGGGTTACTGATCCAATGCCCAGTCAGGGCACATGCCTGGGTTGTGCTCCAGGTCCCCAGTAGGGAGCGCACAAGAAGCAACCACACATTGACGTTTTTCTCCCTCTCTTTCTCCCTCCCTTCCCCTCTCTCTAAAAATAAATAAATAAAATCTTTAAAAAAATAAGTGGCAGAAGGGACATTAATCCCTGCCTCTGAGGGTTTTCTCATCTAAGACAAATTATATTGCTTGTTTTTTTAGCTTCCCTCTACTCTCAACAAAACACCACAAACACACTACTTTACTTCCTGAGCAGAAATTTTACACACATACACACAGAAGCAAAGCCTTCAATGTACATTCTATTTTCCTTTCCATGTCCTCTTCATTTCAAATGCTGTAATGAATTCATTTGTGCTCCTGTACTTGTCTGTGGTATGCTGCTCCCATGGGCACCTCCTAAGTGGTTCAAGCAAAGACCCATCATTGCTCAGCAGTGAGGGCATGTTTGAGCCACAAGTCAAATACCTTCTTGAGACCTTTAACCTTGCTGAATGGGGTGGCAGAGTGATGAAAGCCATTCTGCATACCAGGAAGGTCTAATGTCACAGTTTACAATCTGTCCAAACAGGATGCTTGGATTTTTTTTTTCACTAAATGGTGATCATGGTGGCTCAGAAGCAATATTCCTACGGTGATACCCTCAAGCTACCCCACACCAAAGGAGAAGGAAGGTCAAGCTAGAAAGAGGGAGATACTTGGTGTGACAAACTAGCCTCAAAACCTGCCTATATAAATCCTTGGGGGAAAATGCCTTGGAAGTCCCTGTGAAGAATTTTATATACCTCAGAGACAAATAAAAGAAGGTGAACAGGCAATGTCCACACAAGCTGCTAGTCAGGAAAATCTTTGCCAGCAGGGGTGCAGGTCAGGTTAAGTAGAAGTCACAGTCGTAAGACACCAGCCAAAAGCATCAAGGATTTATATGCATCTTTAATTACTTCATTAAGTACTAACCAAATGTTTTCCAGGGCCTGGTCTTTCAAAGAGCCATCAGTTATCTCCTTAAGCTTTCAATTAAATTATATTTAAAAGTGTCTATCATTTCTCAATAGTTTCTAAAGCCAGTGTGATACCTGTGAGGTATTTGGGGAGATTGCATTTTCCTGTTAGGTTCAGCATTCTTAGTCCTTCCCTATCATCTTCACTATATTTTTATAAAGCCTCACTCAAAGGGCTTTATTTAAAACACTGGAAATTATAGAATCAGCTAATAAAGTGATGAGAGGCAGGCTTCTAGCTCCAATGCAGTGACATCTTGTAGGAAAGCCATTTTACCTGACAAATGAGCTAACCCTCAGGAAACTTGACAATACAACCCCCCACCCCCCCAAAAGAAAAAAACAAACCAAAAAAATAAATAAATAAAACTCCACCTACTATGCAATCATACCCAGTGATGTTAGGGTCAAATGATGAAATTTTTTTTGAAGAGGGGGATGTCCTTGCTTATCTTACCTATCCTCCCCCTCTTTGGGGTGTCTCCTTGAGAACATAATAGGCCTGATAAAAAGTCTCAACCTTTTAAAAAATATACCTTTATTGCTGTTCAATTACAGTTGTCCTCATTTTTCTCCCATTACTCTCCCCTGCCCTGCCCACCCCTCCGCCTCCCACCCTCCATCCTCCCCACCATTGTCTGTGCCCAGTCCATGTTCATGGGCCTCTGACCCTTGGAACTGCAAATGCTGACCTCCAGAATTAGCTCAGAGGTCTCTCATGAGGTATAAATAAGACAAAGACAAGGTACATCTTCTTGTCTCACAAAGAAATAAGAGAATTTCAAAATTGTTCCCTCTTTATTTTTCTGTATAAACATTTTCTCCATCAAAATGTGTGAAATTCTTTCCAGACTTTGTAGACATTTTGGGTCTACCTTACATGCATGTAATTCTGATAATGCTTACCCAAGATTAAAATAATGTTTTTTTTCTCTTTTTTATGTTAGCATGGAGGAAGGGCCTTCTGTTGCCAGAACTGTTTTAGTTCTCTAAAGAGACAAGTTGTTAATTGGTGAGTTGCTGTGAGTGAGGGGACACTATAGTTACATGGAAATCAACTTAATACACGATCTAGGAACCAAAAGCATCTATTGGTTACTTACAAGCACATTTGCAGTCAATCATTCTATCAACAAACATTTCCTGAGCTCCTTCTTTGATTAGGTTCTTTGCTAGATACTGAGGATGCAAATGATATATAATCTGAGCCCTGGAAGTATTCACAGCATAGCAGAGGCATCACCAGACCACTGGATCCTTCCAGGTCTACTCCAGCAGGAAGAGTTCAACATCCAGTCAAAGAGACTAAATTTTACTCCAGCTAGGACTGTGAATGAAGACTGGCAGCAGAAATCTTTCTACATCCCTGAAGTGACTTACTCCCTCTCTTTGGGAAACTTAGACTGATGGAAAAATATTGCCTGGCTTGAGAAAAACTGTCTCCCTATAGCTCTCCTCCATTGAATCTACTTTGCCTCTTCCCAAACCAAAGTCACCCACAAAAAAACTAGTTTAATTCTACTTTTGACTTGAGAAACCTTCATGTTTTTGATGACAACAAGCATGGCCCCCTGAAACTCCAATTTCCCAACTGAGAAATTCCAGTTCTTTTATGGTTTCTCATATAATATGATTCTGAGTCTCCCCTTCACTCCTTATTAAAGAAATCTCAGGTAGCAGCAGATAGAGATGTTATTTAGAGGTTTGGTAGCTGGCGCTGATGACAACTTACAAATCTATTTTGATGGAGAAAAGTGGATGCATTAGGCCCTCAAGTAACAGGGCCCCAGTTTGTGATTTTCATGATCAAGTATAAGCAGAGTTAATAATTCATATCCCGCTACTGCACAGCAAATCATCAAACAGCTTCAGCCCTAGAAAAATCTTGAAACTGAACACACAGTCACAGGTACCTGAAAAGCATGAATCAAAGCAATCTGTATATACATCCCAATCAACCAGGCGTCCTGATTACTACTCCCTTGCAAAAGAAATTTTGACCTTGCTGAACTTCTCCACCCTTGAACTCAGCAGTCTCCTCTATAACTTTTCACTGTACATAAAAACTTTTAGTTCCAGCCCTGGCTGGTGTGGCTCAGTGGATTGAGCACTGGCCTGAGAACAAAAGGGTCACAGGTTCGATTCCCAGTAAGGACACATGCCTGGGTTGCAGGCCAGGTCCCCAGTCAGGGGCGCGCGAGAGGCAACCACACATTGATGTTTCTCTCCTTCTCTTTCTCCTTCCCTTCCCCTCTCACTAAAAATAAATAAATATAATCTTTTTTAAAAACTTTCCGTTCCAATTAACAAAGACTCAAAAGCCAACTGTGACCATGAATTTAGGGTGTGAACAAAGAATCACAGTGCTAATCTAGTCTGACATGTTTTCAGATTAGAGGAAATTGAGCCCTAAAAAGAGAAAGCAACTTATTAAGTGGCAGAACCTGGACTAGAATTCAAGATTCATTGCTTTTCTCTCTTTTGCATGAAACTGCCTGTAAGTTTTTTTAAAGCCTGTAAACATCAAGAGAAACATAATTCACTAATACAGTTATCTCCAAAACATGTCTCCTGGTGACCAAAGTTGTATTCAGTGAGTTTGGGGCTCCCTCGCCTTCCACCACCACCACCACTTCTTCGTTCTTATAAGCTCCCTGTCAATGTGTGCTTTTTGTATCTACCTAAGGCAACAGAGGACATTATTTCCCCAAACAAAATCAGACTCAGATAACATTTACAGGACATCCACTAAGTGTCAAGAATGTTCCCACACAGAATTTTATTTATTCTTCAAAACAGCTCCAAGAGGTAGGTGCTATTACCCCCATCTTCCACATGGGCTGCTGCAGCTCAGCTCAGAGTGCAGTCAGGATTCAAACCCAGAACATTTAACTGCAAATACGATACTTTCTCTACTCCTTTCTTTGTGCACCATTTAATGACTTTAATGATTGCAATGATAGATGCTCTACTCCGCCCAAATTTTTGCTTGCTACGCAAACTGATTTTTTAAGTTTTTTTCAAAATGAAATTCTAAAAGCTCCAACTTTTGGTGCTCTATTTACATACCAGGCTACTGTGGTGTCCTGCTATAGCCACAGTCGGGGCAGGAAGGTTTTCCATCAAATTTTTAGCAGACTATAAGAAAACTCATAGCCTGAACAAGGGAGAGATGAGGTAGTCTATCTAAACATGCTCTTCCAGATGGTGCCAGGAAACCCTGAGGCAGGTAAAATAACTAGGTTCATCTTTGGGAGCCTGATATCACTTTAGCCTCCAATAAACCTTGACACCCATGTAGGAGTATTAGGCAACCACATAGGTCATTTATATCTCTGGGTTGCTGTGAAAAGGAAAAAGAGGGTTTCCTAACCTGGACATTAAAATGCTAAATTGTAGCCTTGCATTTGTAACCAATGAATATTCACAAAAACAGGTGGGTAGTGAAGGATGAACATTCCCTCCCAGCATTTTTAATTAACTGGTTGTTGGATTTATTGGTCAGCTCAGTGGGAAATCAGAACCTACTACTTGGGGGCTATTTTTATAGCCTTTCTGGAGTTGGGTTGCCTTGTAAGTACAGACACCTGGCACCATTCCTAGACGTGGTTAGATCTGTATTTTTCCCTTTTAAACAGCAACCAGTGAGTAGATTTGAGCATCCCACGCATCTAGCTAGTAATCCAATATAATAAAGGTGCCTCTCTCTTGTCACACTTTGGCAATATAGCATACGCACCACCAGTTCATCCCTTCACAGCCAGCAGCAGTTCAGAGGCAAAGGGAGTGTGGTGAAAACACAAAATAAGCTCTGTAAAACCTTGGAAGTAAAGGGCTGCATTCATCATCAATACATTTATAAGCTATAAAACTAGAGTAAGTCATTTCTGAACAAACAACAGTTGATCTTATCAACTCTAAATTCCTTAAATCATAGTTTCAACACATTTCCTCTTTTTCTTCTTTCAGAGGAGGCCACTGCTTAGGGGGGAAAAAAAGAGACTTTTGCCACTGGAGATCTTTTGACAACATACATTAACCATTTCTGTGCAGATATTTGGGTGGTAAATTGTAACCCAATACCTATTTTGCAATAAAACTACCACAGCATGAAATTGACATAATAGAGACAGAAATTCTATTTGGTCAAGTTTTGGTCATGCAGCCACTCACTTTGATGTGGGAGATGAATTAACCTCATCCTTGGGAAGTCCAAGGGTAATGACTGAAACACAATGTGATTGACCTAATTATCAACCAGGTGTGCTTTGAGGAGTTGATGGTTCAATCTATTACTGCTAAATGCACAAGCCTGTTTTGGGGAGGAGTATATGAGAGCAGGTCAGACACTGCAACTTTTCAGAGGGCAAAAGACAATGTTTCTGCATATCTGGCATTATGTTGGTCCAACTTAAATCCTGTGCAACCATCAAGTCCACCTTAAGAACCTGGAAACTTTTGCTGAGTGTCCAAGGCTCCAGGGAGCAGGCAATCCCCTGGAGTCTACTGACAGTTGCTGTCTCTAAGCAACTGGCCTGTACTGCCTGTAACGAGTCAACTCTTCATTTGTATAAGTCTGGTCTTCTAAGCTAAGTAAACTGCTCAAAGGCACACACATGTTTTGTTTTGCTTGTCCCCCCCACCACGATATCTGACCTTGTTAAGTATTTGCAGATTGAGGTCTTGTAGATAAAAAAAAGTTAGCTTTTTAAATACTTACACGTTGCTGTATGGATATTTCTTACATTTGTTTGTCTCTGTAAATGGAGTTCTGTGTATGAAACATAAACTATTTAATGGCTCTGGTTTGTCATAATGAATGTCAGTCTTAGACAGTCTAGCACACAGATCTGGGTGTGCGCTGACCTTGTGTTGTATCCCCAACCAACCTCATTACATGTTATTGAACAGAGCCCTGCTTCTCGGAGGAGACATCAACCTTCCTACAGTCATCCATTATTCCTTCGTCCATTGTTTCTTGCTACTCCCTTCATTCACACATCTTTTTCTCATTATTCCAGCATCTCAGGAGCCTGGCATTCATAGCCACTATCAACCAACTCCAGTACACATTTCTCCTGGTTGTCAAAGTATGTATTCTTTAAACTGTACATAAGCAATCTTCAATGAATCCCAGTACACAAGATTATAAGACCCCAAAGAACAGGAACTAAGTCTGAACCATTATCGTAGGTAAATGCTACCTTCCACTTTCAGCAACACTCAATCCAGAATCCTAGTTCAAGGAATGTTCAATAAAAAATTCAACTGAATTCCAGGATTCTAGATTGTTCACCAGTTATTGGAAGATCCTGATTTTCTAGATGGCTATTAAACAAGTGATGTGACTAATGGTCTAGTGGTCATTCCACTCAAACTAAAGCATAGAAGCAGAACACATATATTGTAACCATAGAACCAGCCCAAAATGGCCCTATCCTGTATAATAAGATGATGATTTGATTTTCAGAAAGAAGAGACCAAAACCACAAGTCACAAAGCCAAAGCATGTTCAGAGGCGAGAACTTTGTCCTCCGGCTGCAACCAGAACCTAAGTCTCGCCCCCCACCCAAACCCCACCGACTAACAGAACCAAAGTACTGGGACATAACCAGAAGTTGAATATTAGAACCCTTTCAGAAGGGAAGGGTCCACTGTCTAGGAAGATCCACTGCTGATGTCCTTTACAATAAATGGCCAAGGTCCAAGCTCCTGCAACTGAAAACTTGACTCACCAGTGCTTCCACATACCTGTTCCTCATACCCTTAAAAACCCTCCCAGACCCTGGATCAGGGAGTGCAGGCTTTTCAGCATTAGCTTCCTGTTCCCTTGGGTGGTACCATTCATAATAAAATAGGCAATCTTGCTCCACTGAAGTTCCTGGTATTTAGTGTTCGGCTCTGCTTGTGCAGGCTGGGTGAACTCTTTCTGTTCAGCAACAACATGCCAACTGACGTATGGGACCTGGTCCCTGGTATTCAAGCAGGCATTCTTCTAGCAGAGACTTCTTTGTTTTTCAGCACAGGGAAACTTCAACAGTTGAATATTAAATGTTGAATTTGTATTTAGAAGATAACAATCAATCAAACATTGATCGATTGTCTGGCAAAGGCAGGGCCCTGCACAACAAGGCTGTGAGAAAAAAAATTCATGTTTTCAATAAAGAAGCACAATCAAGTGGTAACAAGAACAAAACAACTTTTTTCTTAAAAGTTACAGGCCATCCAGGCAGACTAGCTGTGGCGCCTGAGAAAACACCAGATGTAGGTACTTCACTCCATGTAGAAGAGCTAAGGATTAAACAAAACAAAAGGTCCAGGGTTTCATCTCCTTTAAACCTTTTACCCACCTACATCTTTCTAGGCCACTGAAAATCAATTTCCTCCTTGAATTTTCTTCCAACAAAATAACAAGGAGGAAGGGAGAAACTGATGCCAGGATATAAGTTGTTTCCTAGAACCATTTTAACAGCTCTCTAAGGGTTCCCCATTTGCTGAAACCATTCCTCATGTAGATCCCCTATGCTCACTTACAGTCTTTGTTCTCTTGGCAGACTCACCACCCCTGAGCAAAGCGAGCTTCCCAAACAAGCTCCAACTGGACTGGAGTTCACAAAGAGCAAACTACTAATACCAAAGACCCACCAAGCACCACCCAGGAAAAATCTGGAACTTCACAAAGTAGGATTCATTTTTTAAAGTAAATTATGTTTTGTGTCATCCATCTCCCTTTCCTTGGAAGAGTGTATTGTTAAATTCCTCATAAACACAAACACATGCGTTTTCCAGGAATTTTTGTTTTAAACCAACTCCTTCTGTTTCTGAAGCAGAGCAAATTAAAGAATGATTGTTGAACAACAATAAAATAATTTTCAAAAAAGAATGATTGTATTTCTGGTTAATCCAATATCACACCACCATAAAACTCCAC
>VMDR010038170.1:0-10052 GCA_007922815.1 Macrotus californicus | reverse complement strand
AGCCTCTGTGCCCATTTGTGCACTACAGAAATGAGCATTTCACTTATATCATTAGATTTTTCAGAATTCTTGAGGCTTTATTTTGTTCTTATATTTTTAGGTAGCTAATCTGCAGATTGTCAAAATAAAGACGTTATTCAAGGAGGGAAACAGGTAGGATGTAAACTAAAATAAATATTTAACATTTATCAAATAATGAGTAACTAAGGAAAACTTAAAAATAACACATCACTGAACAGGAAAGAAGAGGTAGCCCCTGTGGAGAGCAAGTTTATATTCCTCTCCCTAGACACATGGGAGATAAACATTGTTTACATTTTTACATGAAATTTTTCTCTACTCCTCACTGAATATTACTTTCTACAATCTAGACATTCAGAAGACCAGGGCCCAAAATATGGGGAAAAGTTTAAGACTCTTAAGATAGGTTACTGGAATAAATGTTCACACAGACTTGTCCAAGAGAGAAGACCGACTAAACTAAGAAAACGCTGTAGTTCCCAGGAAAGAGAAACAGAAAGTTCAAAGCATATGTGTTTACTAACTGTTCTGGCAGTTCAGCAAATGTGAATAGAGTCGCTGGATATCATCTTAAGGCACCAAACTTAACAGGAACACAAACTACTCCTTGTAAAGCACTTCTTAGATGTGACCTTTTCCAGATGGAACAAGAGAAGCTGTAATTTTGGTTGCAAGGTAAAAACAGATAAACAAACATGGCTGTCTTATTTTTACATCACGAATATTTATTTAATATACTAGATCAATTGCATTTTTTAGCCAGTGGCTCATAGGGAATAGACTTAACCTTCAGTCCATTATCCAACCTTTACCAAGTGCTCTAAATGTCTTTTCTGAATTAATTAATTCTTCAGAGATTTCTCTCCAAATCGGATTTTTATCCCTTGTTTCTGAGAAGCTGAGATGCTGGCACCACGCAAAGCTTTTGCAATTCTCAACTTATAACTTCAGAACAATGATAGGTGGCAAATCAATCAATTTAGAACATAATTGAGTAGAAGTATGAGAGGGGAAAAAATGACATGAAGTTGTGACCTATTAGTTTTTAAGTTTTCCCACCACCTGGATCTCAAAATAGCAATTGAGTTTGATTTCCTGTCTAAGGAGTCCAAGATACTTGGATTGCAAATCTTTGCCAACCCCTAGGGTGAATGAGATGTTTGATGTTTATGGGCTAAATAGGAGAGTGATGGGGTAGTGCAGTGGGAGAGAGAAAACAGAAAAGATGCTTTTTTCCCCTAAAGACTGAAGACTTCCTATACACATGATTTAACGTATTCTCAGACACCACTTATCTAAAGATAGCAGGTTACCAATTGCATACGGGGCATCTATCTGTGCAAAAATAGGTAACACAAATGTGCAAAAGGAAAATTAAGTAGGCAGAGTGTTAAATATGTTTCTAATGACAGAAGAAAAACATATAAGGTATGCATTAGTCAGGGTTCCCCAGAGAAACAGAACCAATAGGAGAAAGAGAGGGAAAGCAAGGAATTGATTCAAAAAATGGGCTCACAGGATTGTCAAGGCTAGTGAGTTGGAAATCTTCAGAGCTGGTGCTCAAGCTGGAGATGTAGGGAAGAGTGGATGTTGTAGCTCGGATCTGAATGCAGTGTGGAGACGGAACTCTTTCTTCCTTGGGGAACCTCAGTGATTTCTCTCCAAGAGGATACTTTGTTTTACTAGAAACTACTGATATAAATGTTAACCACATCTTAAAAATTACCTGCACAGCAATATCTAGACTGGTGTTTAACCACAAGCTGGGTTCATGATCTATCTAGCCAAGTTGACATACAAAATTGACTGTCTCGGGGTAATAACATCAAGCTGTTACTAATGTGTTTAAAGAACATGCTGTAAACTGCTAACAACGGCACACTTAGTCAATGAGAGTTGGGTTTGGCCACAAGAGATTCAGGATTTTTTCCCCAGGATCTGCTGGGCAAGTAGCCTAAGATATTGCCAATATTTTTTTCTTAGGAAATCAAACAGATCTAGGTAACATAAAATGAGGTAGAGAAATCAAAGGAAGAGAGTTTTCTCATTGTCGATGTTGAAGAGACCCTGTAAGCAATTGAATACATGCGTATATATCTAGAGCCCATGGGGCAAGTATCAGTGGATAGTTAGTTGAGAGTCATTTACATATGAATGGCAATTGAGGTCATGTGAATGACCAGAAAGGAGGGCTAAAACAAAAAGAGTGTTCCAGGGGAGCGAGAGGAAGTAAAGGAAGAAGAATCAGCACAGCATCTCAAGAAGAAATAGTAATGGGATGAGAATGACAATGAGATACAGGGAATGAGAACTAGGATAAAGCAGTGTTATGGAGGTCAAGGCAGTAGAGGAATTTAAGATGAGAGAAGTGTTCAATAATGTCAAACATCAAAAGGAAAAAGACAAGGTCTGAAATCATCCCATTGGATTTGGCATTCAGTTGGTTAACAGAACCTTTGGCTAGTAGAATTTGAAGAATAATTTAGCACTGGTCCTCTTATCTTGTATGAGGTTTTGTGTTGTGCTTTGTTATGTATTGCTATACCTATGAGACAGGTATTGTTATCATTGTCCCTATTTCATAGATGCATAATTATTTTCAAAGTTAGTAGCTGGAGGGGAGATGCTTATTTGACAGCTATTTTCAGGTATGAGAAATGATGAGTATGTGTATGCTCCAAGAAAGGAATCAAGAGCAAAGGAGAGGATAGAGATGGAGATGACAAAAAAGCAGCCGAAGGAGCAAGACCCCAGGGATGTCACAAGGGTGACAGCCTGAGCGGACTCCTGAAGAGACAAAGTGGAAACTGGCAAATGACACCTCTTCCCCTTAGACTGAAGAGAGGTAAATGTGGGTAGAAGACTTTACATGTTTAAATGTGAAGTGGGAGTGGGGTGGGGGATTGGTTAGAATGAGTTGGGAAAAAATGAATGTCTCAGATTGTTCTGGAGAAGTCCAAGAGTAGATATGGCAGGGTAGTTGATGTAGTACACTGATCAGGAACACAGGCTCAGCGCACGCCTTCCCTGAGTTCCAAGTTCTGGTTCTACCTCTGCCTCTCTCCCGCCTCCCTGGCTGTCCTTCAGGACTCAGTTATATGTCACCTCTGTAGAAAAGCCTTTCCTGACCTCCTTCTCTGGAAAAGGACTTCCTCATATCCTTAGTCTCAGGACATCACGATTGTTAGTTGGTTTTGTTTACCTTTTCCCTGTGTCCTTCCCCCCTGCTATAACAAAAGTCTTCTTGAGGATACCTCCCTATGGTTCTCACCGCTGCATTTCTTACTCCTGATATAGTGCTTCTAGGCACATAGTAGGTCCTGAACAAATATGTGTTAAATGAAAGAACTGAATGTGCTCTCTGTTATTCGATAGCTGCGTGACCTTGGGCAAGATAATTTAACTTCACAAGCCTCCGTTTTATTATTTGTATAATAGAAATACTTATCATCCTGTCAGAGGGGTCTCGTGAGCATAAAAGAAAATGATGAGCATAAAAAGCTTATTTTTTTCTGACACATAATATGTTCAATTACTATTAGCTATTATTTTGTTGGGTGGGGGAGTGCTAAGGCTTAGGGGGTTTTGTTAAAAAGAAAAAGTAGGTTAAGATTTCAGAGGGAGCTCTTCAAAATGATAATAGAATCCAGGCTGAGATCGTCCTCTCTTCTAGGACTGATGGCTTGGTGCCCCTTAGAATGTTGATTGACAATGAGGACAACAGAAGGTACACACAAAGTGGGAGTAGATCTTAAAAGTATAAGCAGCCAGTTCCGAGAAAAAAGATTGGAAGGGAATTCAAACCAAGTAAAATCTCCTTTCAGATAAGTGCTCTCCTCTGAACTGGCCCCCTGAAATAGAAAAGTCCCTGTCAATCCCACATCTCATTACATCTTAGCTTGATGGAGCTTAACACCAGGCAATATGCCCCATTAATCAAATTTAAGGCAGTAACACAAGAATCTGGGAGTTGTAACCTGAGTCACTTCTCCCCAGGTAAATAGGAATGTGTTTTTCTATAAATTGCTTTGAGGTGCCTTGAGATTTCTTTAATCTAATCACAAGAAATGATGGCCAATATCTTATTTGATGGGGCCACGTTGGCATATCTTTTATCTTCTTCCATTACATTTTCCCCTAGATAATAAAGCTCCACAGGCTTTGGATTAAAACACATATTACTGCTATCACAAAGGGAGGAGGTGAAGAAAAGTTTGCTCTCTGCTTGCTTTCCATGGCTTAGAGAGTGCTGGAAGTTCTCTGTTGGCTGAATATGGGACTGGAAGGAGAAAAATTCAACGGTGATCCAGATACTGGCAGATTCGATCAGTCTGGATATCCCCAGGGTCTTTTATTTGGGAGCAAGTCTGCAGGACACTAACCCCTAAACCACCACTTATGCTCAGAGATATCCTGAACCCTACCTGGAACTGTTTACTAACATTTCAACTAGACTCCATTTAGATCTAGAAGTAGCAGAAATGCCTTGGATAACAATTTTATCCGAAGTTACACATATCTTTGTATATAGAAGATATATATATATATATATATATATATATATATATTCTTCATTCATCTTTGACTAGCACAGAAACATCAAAGTCGTCATCGTTCAGTTTGTCAAGATTGGTTATTTTTTTTCTTTCTCTTTAGTTATTAATAATGCATAAGCGGAGAGATCTTTGAGCTTTTTCTAGATGGTTTATCTCTTTATTCTTCTTGTTTCCTCAGCATGAAAATTTATCAAAGCTACCTCTCTAATCTATTGTTCTTAGCCTTGAATGCTCTTTATCAGATGCTTGTCTTTGAGGTTTTAAGCCTTTAAAAACACTCTTTTAATCTCCCTTTATCTCATTGCACTGTATCTGGCTACAGGCTCTCCTAATATCAGCCTCTTCTATTTGTTTACATCTAGGTCTGAGTGCACAGACAAAAGGGGGTTGGGACACAGTGAGCACTTCTCCAGCAGCCCCTGGGAAACATGTCACTGGACATCCATCAGCTTCTCAAAGCCAGTTTTAGAGCAATGGTTTTTCAGTTGTAACCTCGAAGTGGCAAAATCCGATTTTCTGATCTCGCGTTTATTCTATACCCCTCCTTATGTTTCACAGCCAAGAAGGGCACGTCTCATTTTTCACTAAATTCAGCCAGTGTCCCTCACAAACCTTAGCTGCTGGGTGTCAACATAAGAGACAAGTAGGGGAAGCATGCTGAACTTTCTTGTACCCCCACACCCCCTCGAAGACTCCGCTGCCAACCATCCATGACCCATGTAAAAGCCAAACAAAAATTCTGCGCCCACACTTCTGTGCTGTATACTCATTGGCTGCTCAAGTTTTCCATATTCATCATTTTTATGTTTATGCCAAGTCTTAGCCATTTCCATGTGTTCCATCCTTTCTCTCTTAAATTTATTCACATATACTTGAACACTCCACAACCTGTGCTTCTTAAAATTGGCTGCACATTGGAATCACTTAGAGAACTTAAAAAGAATTTCCATTGCCTGGTTCCCCGTCCCAGGCCAATTAAATTATAATCTCCAGATGGGGCTCAGACATCAGCATTTTATAAAAAATCTCCCCCAGATAATTATAATATGAAGCAAAAGTTTGAAAAACCATTGTTAGACCATCATTACCTGGATGCTGTGAGATTTCTGCCTAACTTACTCTTAGGCAGTGTTTGTAAAAGCTCCTTTGCTTTCTCTGAAGTTCAGCTCAGTTCTCTCAGATGCTTTCTCGAAAAGTTGGTGCTGACAGTCTGATTATCTGAGTTAATGCACCCTCACGTCCAGTTCTCCCACGGATCACACCACACAGTCACAATCCTCTTGTATTCGCTAGCAGAAACTCAGAGATTGGGCTAAGTAACTTAATAACTTCCTTCTAATTTTATTAAAGAAGGGAAATTGCTAGAGAGGTACAGAAAGCAAAAGAGCAAGGAGGCAGTTCACTTACCCAAAGCTAGGGATACAGAAAGGTAATACTCTCTTTCTGTCACCCATTAAGCCATTGACCAGCCCACATTTTGCATTTTCAGAAGAAAACAGTTTCTCTTTAATGATCGTGCCTTGGTCACATGCTGTCCTGCACAAGGGGTGCTGGGTTCAATCTCTGCCCACTACAGCTGGGACACATTTAGAATTCTTTAGAGAAGATGCTTAGCACAGCTATTGTCATGTTGTGGAACCAGATGGCTGCAGGATGCAGTCTTCCCTGCGCAAATGGTATTCACCTAGAGCCTTGCTTGAAGTATAAATTAAAGCATCACTTCACAATAAACTATACGTGTTTGGTGATCAATACAGAACTCTAATTTTCTCAAGTTAATGCCTTTTAATGACAGGTTCCCAATGCTAGCTGTAGACAGTTACATGCAAGATTATAAATCATGGTGATGTCTTAGCTCTGAATTATTAATCTTTGCTCCCCCTGCATTACATAATTGATAATGACTATATTGACAGGTCCAAGAGGGCTCCGGAGATGGATCTGTTCAGTGGGAGAAAAAGCATTACTACCGTGGAGTGCAGCACACAGGGCTGAAATGGCATGCTGTGTATTCTAATGAGCGAGTTCTATAACCTTTAGTTGTATCCTTGAGTTCTCCAGGCCTTTCCTTCTCCCCAGAAGCTTAGTTATGGTCAGAAAGTGACCAAATAAATATTTTCTTCCCTTGGATATTTATTCCCTGTGTATCTTCAAGTCATTTTTGATGACTTTTACTGACAGAAAAATATATAATATCTCCCATTAGGGTCCACAGATCCAATAAAACTACATGAGAGAGAGCTGTAATGTATTCTGCCAGCAGATTCACTTTTTTCTAATGAATTTGCCCTGTTCAGTAGCAGATAGAAAGTAGAAGAAAGGGTAAACAAGACGATTTAGGGCAAAGGAGTTGCCCAGGGGCCCACCACATTGACTAAAATTTTAAAATGCCTGTCTCCCTTGGAATGGGAATTTTATTCATTTACAAAGGAACATTTTTCCCTATGAGCCTAGCTGGCTTCCTCCAACAGAGAAGATAAATGCAAATTATTTTACAGTTTTACTTAGGACAAAAGTCTGGTCTAGAGGGAGCAATCTCCTTGCATGTGACTGCACTGTGAAGTATGTCCACAATACATTTTTCTCAGTACAGCTGGAGCATTCCCTAAGAGGCAACTGGCTTTTCATATTTTCACTATAAATACAAGCGAATTGTTAACACCTCAACTGACCACTTTGGTTTACAGCTTTTCATTTTATACACGGAGCAGGGGCAGGGGACTCCCTATCCACCCGGCACACAGGAGGGCATCTGCCTAGGAAAAAGTGTGCCATTTAAAACAGGTTACTTTCACTGAACCAGAAGGGAAAGTCTCTCGTTATAACTGATCACATGGTCCTTTCCCCTCCTCTCTTCCCTGTAATTCGAAGGAACAAGTGATGGATAATTTCTTCAAAATGATTTCCACCATTATCTCAGGAACCCATTTGACACTTAGATGTAAAATCATTCTCTGTTCTCTTCCTCACTTCTCTGTTGCTTACATGCCTTCTTATTAAATGATGCCATATCTTGAAGTAGTAGGTGAAGGTCATGGGTAAAACTTAAGAGGTCTTACACTTGGTTCTTGTGTAGTGTTAAGAAGGTCACCTTTTGTTACTATGTCTTGTTCTGATATATAGACAGTAGTAACAATAATACACGCCCGACTGTATTAGAGATGAAAGTTCTCTGAAAGATGTAAAAAGAAATGTAACTCGATGCTGTCATTGACATTGTTGATGGTAACATGGTCCCAGATAAATATGTAGAAAATGGTAAGCAGGGAGTATCCTTGAGTTTTCTTAACAACATTCAGTAAACCGTGAACATTAAACCTTGCATTCCTTTGTCTCTCCATTCTTTAACTCATTTCAATGTTTGTATTTATTGTACAGTTGGTACTTAGTGTTTCTTTGTTTTCTAGTTGTCCATATAGATGACACAAAGTGGCATTTTTTCATCATTTGTTATCTTACCCTTAAATTGTTTCATGAGCGTTTCTACTTTTCTTTTTTTGTTTTTTTTTGCTTCAATGACATGGCACCTACCCACACAGTCTAGAATTGTGCAATGTAACAGATTCTGTTCTTGATAAACACCGATAGAGCTACAGTCCCATGTGTCATCTTCACTTCCTGTATGAGTAGAAATAAGGTTTATTATATTCTTTTTTAGTTAAGTCTTCGAGATAGAATAGATGTGCTGATGTAGTAAGAATTAACCACATCCCAGAAGAGAGTAGTTTGTATGAATCCCATTGGTATAATTAGTATCTGCTAAAAGATGCATAATTTATAATTTCTGACAGAGAAAATAAGTTATGTTTTAGTCTAATCCTGGGTCTGATATCTATGGCAAGAATGTGTATTGCATTTTGAGACATACTATCCTAATTCAACTAATCTACATTTGTGCCACTAAGGTTTTTTTTTCCTATTTAAATAAATATTACAGAATTAATGCTCTGCATTTTAATGAATATATCAATCTTCTAATGCTCATGAATGCCATATATTGGAATAGATTTAAGCTATGGTGAGATCACTGCTAAATCATTTCCAGTTGTACAATCAATTTATGGAAAGAAGATTGACCTGAGGTTACTCAGGGGAAAATATCCTTTCATTCTGTAGATGAATTGGAACACTTAGGCTAATAACATAACGGCAAAAACTAATCTGACACCAACGATTAGAGAATGACTTTGCTTCCATATCTCTTAAATGCCCCTGTTATACATGCATGGGATACTTGACTTTTCTCTAATATGCTGGTTTTCCTTATACATATATTTTCCTTAATATTATGTGTTCCTCAATTTGATGAATACTATGGTCTTTCCTTGTTCCAACATTTCTCTAAAAGAGGAGGTTTAAAAAAATCTTTTCCTGCAAAATAAAATGCAATTTAGATGCTGGTTTCTAAAAACAAGTTGAAGGCTAGCAATCCAACTTGGCGATGATAAACGCCACCTATTTACCAGCTTCTGCTGATCATCTTGCTCTATATCTAGACCTCTTTCCTGCCCTTTAGGAAAACCCTCTGTTCTCAGAACCAGACCATCCTCATGCTGCTAGTCTAACTCTGACGAGTATCCCATTTTGAATTATTAGATATTTCCTTCATTGCCAAGATTTCTTTCTTTTTCTACCCTCCCTCCCTTTCTTCTTTCCTGCATTAAGACAAGTGTCTCCTCTTTTATTATTCATCCAGCTACCTTCATTCTGCAGCCACAAAACAAGAATCTTCAACTCATAAATACTTTCCCAGATCACCCTAACCCACCTCAACTGTCATCTGTGTGATGAGCAGCCTACCTGGATTGCTAGGACTTTTCAATTCACCAGGAGAGTAATCTGAATAGCACTAGCTATTCTGTTGGACAAGGGTACCATTATTGTTTTAGGGATATGGTTAATGAGCAAGCACAAATGAATCTACCTATTTTATATCCTGCTGAAAATTGATTAAAATACTTTTACTGCCATTTGTGATTATTAGCCAAAAACATTTCTGATTTTCTAGAGAAATGATCTGAAAAGGAACATTAAAACAGCAAAGGATGGAAAATTGATTTAGGTGGGTAAAGATTGTATGGTTTGCTGTCTTAGTCTATTCGGGCTGCTATAACAAAATACCGTAGGTTGGGTTGCTTCTGAACAGCAAACATTTATTTCTCAAAGCTGTGGAGGCTGGAAGTCCAAGATCAAGGTGCCAGGAGATGTAGTGTCTGGTGAGAGTCTGCTTTCAGATTCATAGGAGGCCATCTTTTTGCTGTGTCCTCATGTGTTGGAGTCTGAAGTCTCTTTTATAAAGACACTAATTCTGCTTCCCAATACCATCACACTGGGGAGTAGGTTTCAACATATAATTTTTTGGGGGGTGGGGCAGAAACATTTAGTCTATAGCATCAGGTTATGTACACAATTGCTAAATAAACTCAATGATTTTTCCCTTGCCCTTCTGATTAATTCATTCATGTAGCCAATATT
>VMDR010038169.1:0-10045 GCA_007922815.1 Macrotus californicus | reverse complement strand
TTCCAGATATAAGCAAAATTTTCCCATCAGCTACACAAGGCTTACAGCAATTTGGTAAATTATACATTTGTAAACAAAATTAAAGCATTTATCTTTTCTTTCTTATTTAATCCCTCCAAAGTTCAGGTACTGTTAACTAACTCATATGTGACAAAATTTAAAAATTTTGACTCTTTGATTCATGTTTTCAGTTTAAAGGAAGTTTTTGCACCTAACAACTGCTCAACCAACACAGGACATGAAATTCAAAAATTACTAGGAAGTGAAGCAGACAATATCTATTGCAGACAGCTAACCCAAGATCATGGACCAGGTCTGTATAATCTGCACCTTCATGTTTCATTTTTCATTTTTCCTTGCTTTACGTCCTTCCTATATCACAAATAAGAAGCTATGCACTCGCTATAATAGCTATTGTTTTCTTTCCCCTTTGAAAACATAATCTAACACTGAGCATCATCTTTAAACCTACTTCACAGATACAACTGGTTAAACACAAAAGCAAGAATATTCAATAGCTGATGACGCCAAACCCAGTGAAGTTACCAGATTTGGAAAAATACTTTTTCCTTGAGCATGTATTATAGTAAATAAATACCTAATTAGAAACATTAATAATTTTTGAGGAAATTGCTGGAGCTATCACCAAAACAATAGCTAGCCAGGAAAAAGAAATCTTTAAATTCTGTAGCACAAGTTATACTAAACAATAAGGTACTAATGATCAGAGATGTGCAAATTTAAATCACCATGAGATTATGACCTCACCCCTGTCAAAAAGACTATCATCAAAAAATCAACAACAACTTTTGACAAGAATGTAGAGAAAAGGGAATCCTCTTGCATTGTTAGTGGGATTGCAAATTGGCTTAGCTGTTATAAAAAAAAAGTATAAAGATTCTTCAAAAAAATTAAAAATAGAACTACATAGCAATTCCAGTTTTGGATATATATCCAAAGAAATCCAAAACACTAATTCAAAATGATTTATTTACACCTATGTTCACCTCAGGGTTATTTGCAATAGCCAAGATATGGAAACAACACAAATGCCCATCCATAGATGAGTGGATAAAAAAGAGATGATACAATGGCATATTATTCAGCCATAAAAAAAGAATGAAATCTTACTATTTGCAACAATATAGATACACCTGGAGGTTATTATGCTGAATGAAATAGGTCAGGCAGGGAAAGATAAATACCATGGTTGCACTTATATGTGGAATCTACAAAACAAAATAAACAAACAAAACTGAAACAGACTCATAGATACAGAGAACAGACTGGTGATTGTCAGAGGGTGGAGGTTTGCAGGACTGAATGAAAAAGGTGAAGGGATTAAGGACAGACCTGTTAAAAAATAATCACGGGGAGATCAAGTACAATATAGGAAATGCAGTGAGTAATATTGTAGTAACTGTGCATGATGCCAATGGGCACTGAAACAGTTGGGAGAGCACCCTGGAAAGTATATCATTGTCTAACTACTATGCTAATGTAAATAATACAGAATGTTAACAGTAATTGAAAAATAAAAAAAATATTTTTTAGTTATGTAGGATTTACATATGTATTATTTTTGTAATTCTCTGCTTTGTAAAATTCTTAATCTGTCCTCATTGTATAAAAAATAAAACCATGAGATTTTTAATGGTACAGGTGAGGATTTATATTGTGATTCATTGATATACACTCTAGCTGTTTCCCAAATTGACTGAGTTGGTTTAGAAACAAATTTCTAAAACTACACATGTAAATTAACATGAAAGCAAAAGAAGTAGAGGGAGTAAAAAATGTCATGTAAGTTAGCATATTTAAAGCCATGACACTTTCATTTGCATAATCATCTCCTGATAAACTGGAATTACAGATGTGAAGATGACTGTAAAAATTACTGCAATGCATTTATTTTGTGCTCATAGTTGAATGAGTCTATGGTTGATATTTTATAAATTAGTTACTGATCACAAGGCAAGTCAGACAAGAGGCAGCCTCAGGAGAAGAGACTGTAGCTTGGGCTCCAGACCTCCTTGAAGCCACCCACAGCTGGCCAGCCCTGCCGTCCTCAGGCAGAGGCCTTGTATCAGGCTACATGAAATTCCTTTAGTTTAAATATTCCCTGAGGGAAGAATAATGACTCCACCTTTAAGTTTCAGAAGGCTCTGTGTTGAGATTTGAAATTAATTAAAGGAGTACAGAGAAAGCCAGATGTGTGAATGTTCAATGTGCAGGATCTTGGCCACTGTCCATCTTAAAAACCAGTCATTTATTTTCAGCCACCTGCCCTGCAGTGGCCATCTCTAGCCCGATGCTGCTTGAGGCAACAAGAAGACACACATTAGAACCATAGGATTTAGGAGGACTTGTGACAGGAAGTTTTTAAGAGAAGATATTTCTGGTTCTCTATAATTTGTAGTGAATTTACAAGTTAACTGTGAATTGAGAAGTGAGACTCAAATGAATTGCAAAGCAAGAGTGGGCTCAGCCTTATTCAATTGAGATAATAGTTCCCAGGGAATAATGGAAACTGATAGCACTGCGTATACTACCACAAACTATCTAAGTGGTCCTCTTGCTTCACCTGGACTACTGTCATACCTGTAGAATTTCTTGTTGCTAGCCTCTCCTCCTTCCAGTATATCTTCCAAATTCCTGCCAACTACCATTGATGGAAAAATATTCCCTCATGCCACTCCCCTGCTCTAGAATTAAACACAGGATGAAGATCAAATTCCTTTGCATGACATGAAAAGCCCTTTAAAAGCTGTCCCCTATCATCCTTTTATCCTCCCCCTGCCTCTCTGACATTGATAGCCTGGCTCCAGACTGCTGGGAGAAGGTTGAGGGCAGGAAGCAGGAGAGGCCCTCATTGCAAAGGACCAACCAGAGGATTAGCAAGCCTGTCAGACATGCACCAAAAACAATCTTAAGACAGAATATGCTCCTGTGGAAAAGGAAGTACAGTACAAATGGATATGCCCACATGAAGACCGAAAAGTTGACTCTACACAGAAGCCTAAACCCAAAGGAAACTTTACATTTTTATTAGTTTTTGTGGACACTTTTTATGGATGAATAAAGGTATACTCTACTAGAACTGAGAAGGCAACTGAGGTAGCAAAACTTCTACTTAAAGGTTTGGACTTCCTCAAGGCATTCAAAGTAACAATGAACATCTTTCACTTTAGAGATCTCCCAGAAGATAAGACAGGCACACAGGTTCAAAGGAAACTACATCTTGGAAACTTCAATCTGTGCATAAGACTTAGAAAATGAACCACTCAATAGAGAAGACCCTGGCAAAAATATGTCAGGAAACATTTGAAATGGGACCAAGCACTCCCTCATGCCCTGCTCCAAATTAAGGTAGTGCCCCAAAACGGGTTTATATTAAGCCCTTTTGAAATTGCATATGGGAAATTCTTCCAAGTTTCTGTTTTAGGAAACCCCCTTTAGATTTAGAGCATGAATAAAAAATCAAACAATATATACAACATTTAGGACAAACAACACTTTTGCACTTTTGGACCACTGCAGGTTCGTCTACCCTCTGACCAGTCAGTCCTTACACCATTCCATCTGGGAGAGAGTCTTACTAAAGACCTAGAATACTCAAGGCCCTGAACAGCAGTTAGCTGAGCAATAAACCAGTCCCTATGATGTCCTGCTGACAACACACTCTGCCTTAAATCTCATGGGATCAAGCCTTGGATCCACCACACACAGATAGAGTGGACACTCCCTGAGAAGGACTTGGATCTTGCAGCTGCAGGTGATACTGAAAGGGAAAACTGGACCTGCACTCCTGAGATGTAAAATTCCTCCTCCAGAAAGGGCCGGCGGCTTCCAAAGCTAGGTGACAGTGTTACGTTTCATTTCAATTATTTTTCTTTCTTTCTTTCTGCATTTCCCAGGCAGTGGTTACCTTAGCAAATTTATTCTCCTGTCCACTGGGGTTGGGGTAGGGGGTACCACCCAAAGCCCTATTCAGGGTGAGATCATAGGGAACCTTTAGTCTTTCTCTGGTTTCTAACCCCTCACTAAACACTCAGTTATTTGTCTGCACAGTAGGTCTCACTTTGGAAGCCCATCTGCAACCCTGTTTCTTGAAACGTGAAGCTGTCTACCAGCTTCACTTATCCAGCAATGCCATACTTTGGAAATCACATATGCCTCTTCCCAGGGACGGCCAACTTATCTGCACTTTGCAAGATATCTATCCCTCACATAAAGGCTTCCTTTCATTCCTGATACCCCTTTGCTTGTTGGAGAGTAAGAATCTCTGGGCCCAGGGATAGGTAAGACCATGGCCTTTGCCAGCAGAAAGTAATTACAGGAGTATGACACCTTTGTCCACATGCCCTTGTAAGAATACCAGGGTCTAGAGTTTTGAAGGGGCCAATTGATATTGATAACCTGGCTGGGCCACTGGGAGCAGGTGGAGGGTGGGGAACAAGAGGGGCCAATGGAAGAGATCACAAGCCACCTGAAGCAGCACTCTGGGCAACGGTGCCCAGGTAACCAAGCTTGTGCCTTACAAATGCTCTGACCCCAGGGCAGAGCATCCTGCTCCTGGCAGCAGATCCCCCGCCCATAGGCAAGAAGGTGGCAGGAAAAATTATTGCACTGAGCACATGCAAAGCTAGCAAGATAATTGGAGAAAGAGAAAGCTCTCCTACCTGCTTTCAGTACCTGGTTGGGGGTGGGACAAGGGGAGAGAAGGCACATGAACCACAGAGGTCAGAATGGTGGCAGGGGGAGGTACTGGATTTAAGAAACCTGTCAGTCTACCCTGGGGTAAAGAAGGGATTGGATGGAGGCTGGAACCTTCTAGAGTGTGTGGAAGTTTAGGAAGTTATTTGGGAATTCTTAGAAAGCACCTGGTCCTTCCCATACCCAAAACTATGATCCCAAGGGAAGGAAGGAATGGTCTTTTATCCACCTGGGAAATGTACTGGCCAGTGTATTCATGGGACCTTCTGGCCATGAAAGCCACATGACCAATGATGGTGTCAGAACCACATGTAGGTTCCAGGAGGGAGTCTGAGACCTGACGGTGTCCAGGAGCAAGGTGAGCTGCCTGGATGACTACTCATTGGACACGAGCAGCTTCCAAAAGATGGTACTTTAAACAGGAGTACTCTGGACACTGCCTTTGGTTTTGGTCTGACTGAGGATGGCAGGGTTTTCCTCTGGGTTTCCTGGAAGGTAGGGATTTGAGACAAAAGTCTGCCACGCCTTCCCTATGACAGCCTTTTTCACACTGATTACAGCGGTACCCTGCCTTCCCTGCATGCTGTCAAGGAAGTCAGAGGAGGGATGTGACTCCTTCATTTCAAGTCCCAGCACCTAGCACAGGGCTGGGGCATAGCAGCTGTACAATATAATAATGATGTCGACAACTGAAATGATAATGTTATAATATGAATTGATTATAAATGTTATAACATGAAATGTTTTCATGTTTATTGATTACCATTGATGCACCAGAACTGGGCTATGGATTTAATACATTTTTAATATTAAATATTTAAACAACTTGAAGAAGGAAATAATACTCTCATTTTATAGATATTCTGAATTCAGAACTGTTCAAATAATTTTCACAAGTTCTTAGAATTAAATAAAAATTTAAAATGAATCCAAATCTATGAACCCAAAGTTAATATTCTTTCCAGTAGAAACTTGTACATTCAATTTGCATGATACTCTGATATATTTTAAGATTTTATTTATTTTTAGAGAGAGGGGATGAGACGGAGAAAGAAAGGGAGAGAAACATCTATGTGCAAGAGAAACAACTGATCGATTGTCGCTCACATACCCCCATCTGGGGACCTGGTCTGCAACCCAGGCATGTTCCCTCACTAAGAATCGAAATGGTGATGTTTTGGTTTGTGGGACAATGCCCAATGTACTCAGCCATACCAGTCAGGGCTACTCTGATATACAAGGTTCAGCTGAAATAAGGCCTGATTGAGTGTGGTTGGTAGGGTAATAGTATGGGCCTAATAATTTACAGTTTTAATTTGAACATTTCATTTAAAATGTCATGTGGCATGTTTGAGTGTGATATTGCTATGTTACAGATATACATGCTTAAGAGTTTGTAATAAAAAGGGGCATTATTTGTGCCAGACCCTGTATTTTAAATATGTTATACATTTTCACAGTTTGATATACTGCATAAGCATGAGAAAAATATCCTTGATATTAACAAAATGGCATGATATTGACAATTAACTACATAGTTTGTGAACAATATTAAACTTCTCTGAATGATTTCACATTAATATACCTTAATCTATTGGTAAATACATTAATCTTTTATATTTAGTTTAGTATATAAAAAAACTCCTTGCTTAAGTGTTTCTTTAATTTTTAAGCATGTTTTAAGGGGTGAGGGGTTGTTAGCATGAGGAACAGTTAAAGCTCTTTTCTGAAATCTTTTATACTTCTAAATTCAAAGAAAATTTGTATCTCACATATAGAAAAAGTTATACTTTACTCACAGGTATTGATGGTGCAGTTAAAATTCCCTGACTTATATTCTGAAGATAAATGTATAATTATTTATTCTTTTGAAAAATATAATTTAATTTCATCCCACTACTTTGCTGTGCTTAAGAAGACATATGTGAAGGGCCAGTTTATTACAAGGCTTTACATTAGAGCTCAGACCTTCCCATAACAATAAAATGGCCTGGCTTGGCCTGCCATAGATGTGAGCACATTAGAAATGCCAACCTTTCCTAGTTGAGATGTGTTATCAATACACCTTTGTAAATATTTATGGAAGTGGGTACACAAAGAGGTAAAAATGGGGTTTTATCTCTGGAAATTCTTTCTTTAATATTTAACTTCTCCCACAATAACAATTACTCAGCTCTGCAATAACATCACCAGGACACCAAATTCCTTCTATGCAAATGTCCTTTAACACTCTTACTTCTCCCAGGAAATTATTAAATCCAGGTAACATTTGCATACCCACATTTTCAGTTTTTGTCTAATTTCTGAGTTTTTATTTCATTTTGAAGATTTTCAAAACTTTCAACAGAAGACACATTGCAGAGAACTCTGATGTCAGTGCATGGAGGGATCCCATGGTCTCGTCCCCTTTGAGTGTTGGTGGCAGCCAAATTCAGGGCCACAGAATGGACTATAGAAAACAGCTGCTCAGTCAACTCTAGGCTGAGAAGCTGAGAAGGCACCTGCTACTTAGTGGCTCTCTAAACCAGACAGCCTACAAAGATGTAGATCCATCTCCCCTTTCTTGATTATTCTGGTTGGTATAAAGAAAGTTTTGCGAAGTGGAAGGTGGTGGTCTTCAGGGATTTCACCATAGATGTCATTCAGTTGATAAAGAATAAATATTGGTTAACTGTGGCCAAATCTGAAGGCTGTAGTGGTGATCGAGTTAATGATCCCTGTATTCGCATTGGAGTTGCAACCCTGATAATCCCTCAGCATCTGTGTAATAGATTGCCTCAGTATCTTGGGTAGCTAGTGGCTGTAGGTGATGTGCTGCTGCTTAATACCCAATTTTCCTGGTTTTGTGGCAAAGGATCTCGATCCCAGAGAGGGTTCAGGAAGCTACCCTGTAGTGTTCTCAGAACCACAACATATGCATGGCTATGAGAGCCCTGTAGTCTGTGGCCAGGAAACAGGCTATGATTGTCTTCTCATGTCTTGTGTACTCAGTAGGTGGGTCTGTAGAAAAAAACAGTGCCCCAAAGTCAACCTGTCCTCAGGAGTCCCCAAGGCTCCTAGTGTTTCTCTGAAAGAGTCTCCAAGGCTCTGAGTGTTTCTCTGAGTACTTGAGATTCTCACTCTGAGCTCCTGAAAACATTAGAAACATTGATATATGCCATGAGCTAGTTGATCTGTTCTCAGGCATATCAGTTCATCACCAAGGAGGTCATTCCACAGCCACACATGAGGCTGGAGCATACAAAAAACATACATGGTGCATGGGTTCTCTGAGGGTTGATGTGAGGAATGACATTGGGAAAGCAAGGAGTGTCATTAGTATATGCAGAACTGCACAATTGCCCATCAGATAAGCAAGATATATTCAACCAGACACTGTGTGGTCCAAATTGTGGTCTAAAAACTGGCCCTATTGCATGAGTATGTGTGTGTATGTATTGTCAGGGTGACAGTTGCTGTGGCTGCCACCACTGTGGAGACCAGCCTGGGCAAGGGAAGGAAACACACACTGGGCATTGTATGGCGGCCAACCCCACAAGGCAAGTTGAAGCCATTCTCATAGGCAGGTTTTAGGATGTGCTCAAAGGAGGCCAGAGCCAGGCCCCTTGTGGGTCACTGCAGATCATTGCACATTTAATCCTGGGCTCGGTTCTTCTGATAGCACCACATGTCAGAGCAGTTGGGCATGTGCCTGTGGACCGTGCATTCAGATACATTGGAGATGAGGCAGAGGTAGCACGGGGGATACCAAGTCATTGCAGCAATATTCTGAAACACACAGCAGTAAAAGCAATGAAGGGAGATGTCCTCCAGGGGAAAAGGGAGAACCTCCAACTCTAGGGCAGTAGGGAATGGGTCACTCTGCGTCAACAGAAATCCTATGTAATAATCCTATTCTATTCTATGTAATATAATCCTGTTCTAACAGAATTCCAATAGGGCAAAACTGAAAGTAAAATTATTAGGGAAAAAAGGGGATACATAATTACATAACAGTTTCCAAAAGATAGGGGAATCGCTTGGTGATGTCTATTTTATGAGCAATTATTACCTGCTAGAATGAACTAAAAGGACGAAGAAGCATGGTCCCAGTCCTGTCTACACCTTAGTTCTGTGACTCTACCAATGGAATCTCAGTAAGGACTTTTTAGTCCTCACCAAAGAACCGTGAATCTTTCTTTTCCATTTCACAACTTTTTCTTTCAAGTATTATGCTTCTAGAAGATAGAGGCTAAGATATGCCATGTGGATCATGTGAAAATTAACCTAATGATATTTGATATGAGGGGAATAGCTATCAAAAGCTGTCTTTCCCCAGGCCATGTGAAACACAAACCCAGAGGTGGCTTGAAGCTGTTCTTCTAAAAGCTTAAAATTGCAGCATGATCTAAAATCTGCAAAGAATTATTCACTACATCTTGCTTGGTAAGAGTTATTATCCCTATTTAATCACCAGGAAGTAGTTAATGGTATCAGCATTGTCTTTTATCTGTGTAAACCTGTCCCTGGCTGGATCCTGGGATGTCTTAATCTTGAACAGATACAATAATTTTCCTGCATACCAAAACATGGATACCGAATTCACTTTTTTTTTTTTTTTAAATTACTTTATTGTTGTTCAATTACAGTTTGAATTTTCTCCCCATCACTCTCCCCCCACCCCAGCCAATCCCTTTTAAAGCCCAGTTGTTCTGGAGTGAAAAGGGTCTTTAACTTTAAAAATAATGGAGAATAAGGTAGGGAAAATTATTAAAGTTTGAATGGTTTAGATGGGAAGATATTCAGTTTGGCAATGACCACTATGAACCTCAGATGCCTATTTTAGCAAAGCAGTATCTCTGTAGCTACTGATAACTACAAACTTTCTAGTTATGGATTAAGAGTAAGTTGTTTCTGAAAATTTGAACTCAAAGATGTCCAGAAAGACACTGAGCCGAATCCTTACCCAGAGCTGAGGAATAATGTAGAACTGGGTTTTCTGCAGCTCTGACCATAATTAGCTCATACATGGTGTGATTCAATATTCAATATACGGAGGTTTAATTAAAGTGTTGATATGGACATATTAGGAAAATTTCACTTGCATATTTTAGTTAGAGAAGCTCTGAAAACCCAAGACATAATTGGCCAGTAGGGGCTGTCAAATATACTTTGGAGTATAACTGTTTAGAACACCGAAGTGGTGAGACAAGCACACAAATTGCCTTCTATATCACATCTCAGTTTATTTTCTGAAGAAGTAAACAAAAGTAAATCTATGGACTTTGCTTTTGCAATCACAGCACAAATAGTGTATAGCAAGGGGTCACATTTGTTTACTTTGTTTTAA
>VMDR010038168.1:0-10049 GCA_007922815.1 Macrotus californicus | reverse complement strand
TTTTACAGACCACTTCTCTTTAGCGCATGTAAAAACTCAACAAAGTAATAAAAATTTCTTAGTCAAAAAGTTGACATGCCATGTAAAGTATATAAATTGTAAAATTTTCAAAAACTTTTAGCCTATTCCTTTTAAAAAGGAAACAGGTATACATTGTGCATAAGAAAAGACAAAAACCACAGTGCTACATGGTATCTAGTGAATCTAATAAGATTCTCACACTTTAGAAAAATACTAAGTACTAAATTTTTTTAAAAGCCACATTTTTATGAATAACTATGGGCAGAATAAAGCTTTCACATTTAAATAATTTTGGCATAATATATATATGGAATACTAGAAGACACATCTTGCCAAAAGGTATCATTTTGCTGTGTAAAAAATAAGCATGCCTCTCATTTAATAATTTTCCCCAAATGCTACAAATGGCATTTTAAAAGATTTTATTTATTTATTTTTGGAGAGAGAGGGGAAGCGAGGGAGAGAAACATCGATGTGTGAGAGAAACATCGACTGGTTGCCTCTCACACACACCCCCAACTAGGAACCTGGCTCGCAACCCAGGCCTCGAACTGCCTTTCGTTGGTGGGGAGACACCCAACGCACTGCGCCGCACCAGTCAGGGCTACAAGTGACATTTCAAAACAATGTGGATATTACTTTCAGTTCTGTTTTTACCTTGTACTAATTTTTTATTTGGCCAGAAGTTCATAAAAATTAAAAGGGAGATGTGTGACCTAGTAATATGCCAATTTAAATTTTCTGAGGAATTGTGTTAAAGCGTCACGAAAACATACATATTCTAGTTACCAACCACACTCTTACAGAGAAAATGCACGTTAAAATTATTGCTCTACGAACATAATTTGGACTTCAGTTTCAGCTTTGGTTCCTTTCCATTCTGTTAAGTAGAGTTATAAACATGGCATTTTTGAATAATTAAATGTGCATACCAGAATAACAACTAGACAATTGAAAAAGTACTTAAGACTTGTACTTTGGAACAGAGTAAATACTGACACTGGGGAACTTTTAAATGGCTCATTTTTCCTAAAATGTTAGTGCAAATTAGCAAACTTTTAGAAGAATTTAGTCATGGAAAGAAGGAAGCATAATCTCATCTTCATTCATTCCTTTCTCATAGCGAACTGAAGAGAAGCTTGCCCAGGGCAAACGGTTCCTTTTGGAGAGGAACCAGATCAGTCCTCCGGTGAGAGCGAAGATGCCTACCACAGCAACCGCGATGCCTACTCCTCTGTAATCAGGGCCTAGAAGAGAGAAGGGTGTGAGGTGGGAGGGTCATTACTGATTCTATACTTTCGGCTGTGTGTCACGTGACCGAAGCCTGTGCAAATTGGATGCAATGAGTACCTGATTGTTTCACAGCGTGAACACAGAATTCATAATCACCACCAAACACTTAAGTGCTTCTTAAGTGCTTTTCCACCCAAATTTAACTGTTTTCCCTTTCATTCAAATCCTCTTCACTGGTATAGCAATTTTCTTCCAAAGAAGCCAAAACACTATCATTTTTCTCACTTCACTTCTCATTACCCTGTTGAGAATATCACTCCCAATATATTTCCCTACTCTGATGGCAAATTGCTAAAAGCTATAAATTTTTGTGTTTGACTTACCTAGAGCCAAATAAAAATATCATTTGCCTTAAAATGATTTAAACCTTTAGGATGACCTCGGCTCCCAGCTCTTTGAATGCTGTCCCTGGCCCCAGTCTGCACGCTGCCAACATGGACACACTGTCCTGTGGCTTCACTGTCACCTCTGTGCTGACCTCCCCTCTCTCTCAGAACATACTATACACCCCACGTGGATCTCTCATCTCCAAAGGGATAGTTCAAAAAGGCCAAAACAACTCTAGGTTTCCACCACCCTAACTCTGCTCCAGTTGTTTTCCATTTTGCTCAGGATAGACCCGAACTCCTGACGTTGGTTCCCAGAGCCCTAAGTCTCTGGCCCTGGCCTACCTTCCAGCTCTTCCCTGAGTGCTCATCAAGCCTTATGTTCTTTGCTGCAACTGGTACCTCTGCCTGGTGAGCCTCTTCCCCTGATATTTCCTGGGCAGATCTCAGCTTCAGTGTCTCCTGCTCTTAGATGTCTTCCCTGATAACCCAGTCTAGGGAGGCCATCCACCCAGTCTCAATCACATAGAGTGTATAGCTATTTGATATTTTCCTCTCTTTTAAATATGGACCTGCTTGGTTACTATCTGTCTTCCTCCATTAGATTGCAGAGGAAGAAAAGGTTATTGCATTGTCTTGTTCTCAGGGACACCCCAGCACCTAGAAAAGGGCATGCTGTAGAAAGCCAAAATATCTGCTGAATCCATGAATAATTACATAAATACCGATGACCTAGATCTGGGGCCTTATCTGTAATATTTGTACACCAAAATGGACACTTTTATGCCAGATCTTTAAAAATGTTGCTGTGAAAAAAATTAGAGCCCTTTTGCTAGAAATGAAGTTAAGATTTTTATGATTATTTTACATATCAACTCCTGATGAAACATAAGCTCAAATTATGATTTCCTATCAAAACTCAGGTCATTTCACTTAATTAAATCAAGTTTTGTAATGTTTTTAACTTAATCATGAGTTTTACGGGAACGAGGAGAAAAATATATCTTAAGAACATTTTAAAGAAATGACCCCTCTAATATGCTGACAGCTTCCGCTTTTCTTAAGAAAGACTGGTACAAAATTTAGACTTTTAGTCATTTCTTCTGGAAGTCCTGGGCATTTGTGATCTGTTTTTTCGAGGGAATGACTCTCTGTGACTTAAGATTTTTAAAGTACACTCTAAGTACTAAATACTTTAGGAACAAGTACAAAACTGTATATTATCGAATTGTACATTTATTTCCTAACTTGTTCTGCAAAAATGTATCTTAAGCACAGGCTACACACTTACTCAGAGGAACTTTGCAGATAACTCTTCCATAGCCACGTGAACATTCCACTTGTGTCCAAGTTTCATTCGAAGCCAACAAAATGCTACATTTCCCACCATTGCTCTTATGCTTATTTGCCCATTTAGCAAATGTCACTTTTGATCCATCTAACCAATTCCAAGATTGACCTAAAGAAATTAAATACAATTATGTCTATTGCCACTAAAGTACTAAGGTAAAAAGACGTGTAGCTCATACAATGTTGTGCCACTATTTAAAACAAAATTCGTTAAAAGTGAAAAATATTTGAAATCAGTCTATCAATTGCACTTGTCACATTCTAAGTGCTCATGGTCATATGTGGCTGGTGACTACGGTATTGGACAGATACAGAACAATTTCACCTTTGCGGAAAGTTCTATTAGACAACACTATTATTGCAGTGTTTTCATTAAAGTGCAGAATTCTTGCACATTTATTGTGAGACACAGATTTCTAAAGACCTGGATCTCTCTCCCTCTCCCTCCGGCAATGAAAAAACTACCATTAAAGGTATACTGGTGGGGAAGGGAGGGTCCAGGAGGGTCTCTCCACCGTGGTTCCATCTTTATTTTCCAGCCAAGGTAGCGCCACCTTGTGGTGATAGTGTAAACACAATTTACAATTCATACATGGTCAACTTTGAATCCATTCTCTTTTTGACAAGTACTTAACATTTCAGAATTCACACTTATTTTAAATATTTAGAATTAAACTTTACATAAAATTTGAGACAGACTTCCTATTATTCTATTGCATGTGTACCCCTGAATTCATTCTTTATCAATTTTAAGTTCATTCAAACCCTGTACCTGTTATTCCTTACAGAAAAATTCTTCCAGAGATATTTTTGAATGAACTCTTTGCAATTTTACTAAGCTAGTTTGAAAAAAAAATTACTATGAAGATTTAATTTTACTCTATGGTAAAATGTTCCAACAGGGAAGGAAATAAGAAGAGAACTTTCTGAATAAGAGTTATAAGCTAGAAAAACTTGGGGTGATAGACATGAGAATTCTAAGGGAAGTAAGTGATAGAATCCTTGAAGGGGAATGGGGGACACAGATATTGCTGGAGATATTGCTGGATCCTGTTGATCCAATTATCTTAAATCTCTAACGAATCCAGTTGGCTTCAACTGATTTTCTGTTTCATTAGTGTTTTCCATCATTACTAATAAGTTACTCAGTTACTTATTCATTAGGAATTTGTAAGCCTTCAATACATCCAGCAGACCTAGCTTATTCATCAATAAGACACATTTGAATTAGAAACCATTTGACATTCTTAGCGAGGCTGATGTGCTGTTTAGGACAAATTAGAGCTCCTCTGTCTGGCATGCTGCACGCACAGCGATGTCACTTACCAGAGGGATGCTGAGATAACCCAAGCCACACTCTCATGGTGATATTAGTATTTTCCCTCATCAGTCTGCTCACAAATTTATTCTCATCTTCATCCTTTATGGTAACAACAGCTGCAGAATGATCTGTTGAAGGAAAACAATCCCAAACAAAAACAAATTAACTTTATGCAGATTGGGTGAGTGGTTTATTCTCAACTAGCCATTTAAAAAAATGCATAATCAAGATCACTGAAAATTCAAACTTTACACAGGGGATATGTTTAAAATCTGATATTTGTCAGATGTTTAAACGTTAGAAATATCTCTAGAGTGAAGCTCTGTATAAAGAAATTTTGTGTGTTTTTTTAAATCTCAGAACTGTCTAACCAGTGAGACTTTTGTGTATGAACAGCTCATCATAAGAAGTGGGGTATGTGATGGTAGAAAGATGTATTTCCCTATAGATTTTTAGCACTCTCTCTTCAACAATAATTTTGGCATAAATTTACTTCTGTTAAAAATTAAGTCAAATAGGTATGGGATATTGGGGACCATTGGCTTTTCTTTCAATATTATTTTATACATATGTGTATTTGGTCATGCCCACTGTAAGTTTCTAAATATAGTATGGAATTGAAAGAGCGAATATTCTTGAAGTTGGATAGGTTGCCCTTAACCCACAGAAAACATAGTGCTATCACCAGCATCAGGCAAGGGATGGACATAAAATAATAACTAGACTTGGACATCAATCCTAAATGGAATCAAACAGCCTTCAGAAGCAACTAGCCTATCCATACTTGAACTTTTATGTTAGGGCATATTAAAGAGGGCAAAGGGAAGCCTTTATTCCTTTAGAGATCACCAATGGGTGCTGGTACTTTATCTGTTACCTTATTTAATATTGCATAATCCTATAGAGAAGGTATTATCGCTACTTTACAGATGAGGAAAATGAGGCTCAAGGAGAGTACATCAATTGGTTAGCTTTACACAGCTAGCCAATTATAGAACTAGAAGGTCAATCTAATGTTTCTAATTGTAAGAGCAGGTTTAAATGCTCACTATTTACAGGGCACTGTTTTACATTTGCAAACATGAACTCATTTATCACTACGACAACCCAATCTTCACCCAAACTCTGAAGTAAGAACTACAGATCACTGTTCAACAATGGGTTTGAACTGGGAGGATCCATCTATACACGGATTTATTTTTTCTATATATATACAGTCAGCCGACGGTAACTCTGGGTTTTGCATCCTCAGATTCAACCAACCTTGAATAAAAACCAGTATTTTCTACCTGGCATTGGGAATCTTCTGGTGTGGACGGCCAATTGTGTTCATTGAGCTATGTCATTTTATATAAGGAACTTGAGCATCTGCAGATTTTGGTATCTGTCGGGGGGGTGGGTGGTGGGTGGGAGGGATCCTGAAACCAATCTCCGCAGATACTGAGGAATGAACGTAAATTTTGGGGGGAGTCCAAAGTTATACACAGATTTTCCACTGCATGGGGCCCAGTACCCTTAACCCACTTGTTGTTTAAGGGTCAACTGTGTTTTCATTCTCACTGTTTTCAGGTGAGAAAAGAGACAATTATCTAACTTCTATAATATCACTCAGCTAGTAAGTGTGGGAGCTGGGATTTGAACCAAGACCTGTCTGACTTCAAGGTTTTAGTGTTTAATACCCACAGTATAATGACAGTAACCCTTTCTATTTTTCTCCTTTAGGAGCAAGAGGGTTCTAACTTCCAGAACAAATATATAGGTCACAGAACTTCCCATCAAATGAGTGTGTATCTATCTATTTTTCTATGTTGTACATGTATGTGTGTATATGTGTACACACACACACACACACACACACACACACACACACACACACACACGGTCTGTCCAGGAGGTATCCAGCCATGTACTATGGAAAACAGAGACATTTATTGAAGAAGACACAAGAAACATGGTACATGGGACAGTGATGCCTCAGTCCCCTTCAAAGTAGGCCCCTTGGGACCTCACACAGTTTTCCTAATCACCATCAGCTGCCTCGTCGTATTTTCCTGACTCATCGATGGTCTGAAATCTCTTGCCTTTCAAAAATTTTAGTTTTGGGAAAAGCCAGAAGTCACGGGGCACCAAACCTGGGCTGTAGGGGGCTAAGTCACCTGGGTAAATTGATGTTTTGCTAAAAAACTCTGCACTGGATGTGATGCATGAGAGGGTGCAGAGTCGTGATGAAGATGCCAATCACCAGTTACCCACAGCTGCGAACTTCTGAATTATCTGAATATTTTCCATGGAGGAATGTTCAGGCTTAACACAAAATTTGATGCAGATTCGTTGCTCTACACACAGCACACATGCTCACTCAACAGCATCTGCAGCCCCCACTGACTAGTACAGTGAAGTCATCATTGTTCATGTATGTGCATTCCAGTCCACTGTCCTAGGCTGCCGGTTACAGTGATGTTGCACAAAATGTTCTCGTTATGTTAACAATGGTAGGACTTTTTCTGGACCAACCTTGTATGTCTGTGTTATACATGTATAACACAGAACAGTTCCCACATAAAAAGTTCTATCATGTAGTTTAGCAATAACAAGATTTTAAAATCCACCCAATGTCTCCACAACAGCAAAATAAATTAGATAAATCCCATCTGCCCAGCTAAATTGCGACCTACCCCCGGGTACAGGTCTCCTTTATCATGGCACAGAGTCAATCATTGCTGCTCTCTCTAGAATATTTAGTTATCCCTGAAGAGAACAGGCCTGTTCCTTATCGTATTCAGAAGACGTGAGCCATTGCTACTGCAGAATAGTTAACGCCCCATGTTTCTTTGATTTTGTGACCCTGGTCAGGCTCAGCTTATTTATTAGTAACTAAGTAATGGAAAAATCAACAACTTTCTGTTTACTACTTAACCAAGTTTACAAAAATTTGCCTCTTGATCCCTTCATCTAAACATATGTAGCTATATTTAAAACCATTTTCTTTTGCCAGTATTTTAACATAACATTTCATGTAGCAATTTTTATTCTACTTCCACCCACTTATTTTTATTTTCCTTGTACTTATTCTTAGATTCATTATTTTTAATGGCTATTCCAATATTCTGTTGAGGTCACACACCATAAAATATGGAACCACTTTGCCACCACTGGGTAATGAGGTAGTAAAACCATTATAAATAGTGAGTGCTAGGCCAGCCACGGATCACCAGGGTAAATGCCTGATACTCTCTCTTCAATGGAGTATCAAACATATTTTTGAGGTAAGGTACAATATTTTCATTTATGATGAGATTATTGGGACATGATCCCATTGTAAGCAGAAGAGTATCAGCACAAGAATGTAGTAACTTTATCAAACAGGGGAACATTCTAACCCTAATTTATATATTTCCAACAATTGCTATTAAATCCACAATACTCTAAAGTATATAAATATACATAATCATCATTTCATATTATTTCTTACAAAAACTCCAATGATTAAAATATTGAGTCAAATGAAATCAAGGAATTTTAACTCACCGAGTGTTGAACAAAACCGTTTGGCTTCTGAGAAACTGTGCAACGCCTGGTCAGATGCGTAGCAGTGGTCCCTGAACCGGACCCACTGTGACCCGCTGGCTGCTGGGCACCTCGAGGAGTGTGTGTGAGAGGGTGCCTCTTTAGCTATAACATGTGAGACATGCACAGAAAAAAATGTCCAACTTTAAAAGTCCCATTAAATGTTCCCATTTGAAACTGGTGCCTGAGGTTAAGAAGCATTCAACTCAATAAACACAGCAGAGAGAGCTATAGCCCATGCATGCTCTGGGAGTCTATATTTTGATTAGCTTTTTGGAATACCATTTTTTAAGAAGATTTTGTTTATTTATATTTAGAGAGAGGGGAAGGGGGGCAGAAAGAGAGGAAGAGAAACATCGATGTGAGAGAGAAACATCGATCAGTTGCCCTTTGCATGCCCCCAACTGGTCACCTGGCCTGCAACGCAGGCATGTGCCCTGACTGGGAATAGAACTGGCGACCCCTCAGTTTGCAGGGTGACACCCAATCCACTGAGCCACACCAGTAGGGCTGGAATACCATTTTTAAAAATTGGAAGATAAAGCAAAGTATTTGTCTTCTAAGGTGGATTTAGTCTAAATAAAAAACATGGAAAAGCAATAGTAAAAGAAGCAAAGACAGGCTAGGCCAGCCTGTAACTACTTTGAAATAATAATTAAAATTCTTTCTTTCTTTGGATTCCTTTTTATTCTGATAATATAAACCTAGTTTTACCTTGTCATAATCAGAACTACTGTAAAAAAAATCACAGCCACAAGTGAAAATTTGGTAACGTGTTTACAAAATGCAATCCATCATCAAAGAAAAGTCTGTCTCAAGCACAAAAAGAGTAGGTGTAGCTTCTCAGCTTTTAAAACCTTCCCTGGTTTTCATTTAAAATGTTTACGTTTTAATTGTGCTACATAACAAAAGAAGCCTGTGTAACAAACCCTGTGCCTCATAACACTATTCTAACCTCCACAGAAAAGATTGTTGAGAGCTGGAGAGCAAGTTGTCCACATCCTATTGGGAGGCACAGGTTATCGGAATCAAGATGGGACCTAGTGTGGTGAGTGATCCCAACCCAACCTGTTCCTTTGTCTGCATCACATATGGTCTGCATGTCCTTCAGTAACTGAATCCTTTTCCTGCTTTTTTCTCCAGTCTCAGTTAGCTAGAGTTTTTATTTTTGGTCCCTGTGTTTCTAGAAGAATGGCTGCTGCCGTTTCCTTCTTTATCAGGAGGCTTTCTGCCCTGGCTGGTGTAGTTCAGCTGGTTGGAGTGTCGCCCCATAACCGAAGGGTGGCGAGTGAGATTCCCCAGAGGGCACATACCTAGGCTGCAGGTCGGCCCCTGTCTTGGTATGTACAACCCCGGGTCCGGATGCGTACGGGAGGCAACCAATCAATGTTCCTGTCTCTCCCTTCCTCTCTTTCTAAAGGCAATGAAAAAACATGTCCTCAGGTGAGGCTAAAAAATCTTTTTTTGAGAGAGAGACTTTCTGACTGCTCTTAATTCCTTCTTCTGCTTCTCTATCTTCTGGGCTTGGTCTTCTTTGAATTTCAGTTATTTGATTGGCTGTTGCCTCCATTCTTTCCATTAATGCCCTTGGTTTGAGCCCTAAGTCCTTTTTAAAGATTTACATTTATTTATTTATTTTTAGACAGAGAGGAAGGGAGGGAGAAAGAGAGGGAGAGAAAGATCAATGTGTGGTTGCCTCTCACGTGCCCCCTACTGGGGACCTTGCGAGAAAACCCAGGCATGTGCCCTGACTGGGAATCGAACCAGCAACCTTTTGGTTCGCAGGCCTGCACTCAATCCACTGAGCCACACCAGCCAGGGCATGGGCCCTGTTGTCATTCAGTTTGAGAGTTGATAACTCCTGGGTAAGTTTCCTAGTGACTGATGATCAAAGCTCATCACCAAATTTATCTATAAAGTTTGTAAGACTTGTAACAGTTCTTTGTTAACACTGCTGATGGAGGGAGATGTTTCTTGTGAAAATAGTTGCTTTCCCAAAAATATACTGCTGACAACTCCTTTGCTGCACAAGGCAATGATGTGTGTTGCTTCATTAGATGCAAAACACACTAGGCATTGGCTGCCAATGCATGGCGAAAGCTGGTGGACCTTTCTGAATGGCTTGGCTCTTTATACTGGGAACATATGGAGACACCTCATCTCCAAAGTCT
>VMDR010038167.1:0-10088 GCA_007922815.1 Macrotus californicus | reverse complement strand
ACCTAGCCCTGTGCACAGTTATCCCAAGATTACTGGCTCTATTCTCTGTGCTGCCCGTCACGCCCCATGACTGTTCTGTGAGTACCAATTTGTACTTCTTTATCCCTTCCCCTTTTGCACTCAACCCCTGCTCCTCTCGCATCTGGCAACTGTCACAATGTTCGCTGTATCTCTGAGTCCGTCTCAGTTCTGCTCGTTCGCGTATTTTGCTTTTCATATTCCACAGGTAAGTGAAATCTTATGACATTTGTCTTTTTCTGTCTGACTCATTTCACTCAACACAACACTGGCTAGGTCCATCCATGTTGGTGCAGATGGCAAGATCTCATTCCTTCTTACAGCTGAGTCAAAACCCACTGTATGTACGCACCGCTTCTTCTTCATCCACTCATCTGTCAGTGGACACTTGCGTTGCTTCCATATCTTGGAAGCAATCTCCCTATTGTCAGTAATGCTGCACTGAACATAGGGATGCGCACATACATCTTTTCAATGTAGTGTTTTGGGTTTCTTAAGATAAATCGCCAGAAGTAGAGTTGCTCTCTCCCTGTCTCTCCTGAGAGCCTTTGTTTTAAAGTCTATTTTGTCTGGTGTAAGTATTGCTGCTCCAGATTTTTGTTTGTTTCTGTTTTCATGAAATATCTTTTCGTGACCCAGTCTGTTGTGTCTTTGCATCTGAAATGAATCTCTCGTAGGCAGCATGTGAAAAGGCCTGTTTTCTTAGACAATTAGCCACCCTGTATCTTTTGATTGGAGCATTTCATCCATTTATATCTAAAGTAATTGTTGGCAGATATGTCGCTTACTCCATTTTATTATTCCTATTTTTCTTTTTTTCTACTTTATTGGTTATTCTATTACAGTTTTTCAAACTGTACACTTTTGGCCCCCCTCCACACAGCACTCCGCATGCCCTCAGGCAATTCCTACACCATTGTTCATGTCCACAGGTCAGGCTTATATGTTCTTTGGCTGCTCCATTTCCTATACTGCACTTTACCTCCTGAGGGCTATGCTGTAACTACCTATTTGTACTTCTTAACCCCCTCACCTCTTCACCCATTCCCCCACACCCCTGTGCCACTGGCAACCATCAAAATGCTATCTGTATCCATTATTCTCTGTTCTTGTTTGCTTAGTTTTTTATTTAGATTCAATTGTTGATAGACATGTGTTTTTGCCATTTTATTGTTCATACTTTTGATCTTCTTCTTTTTCTTAAAAGAGCCCCTTGAACATTTCATATAGTAATAGTTTGGTGATGATAAACTCCTTTTAGATTTTTCTTGTCTGGGAAGCTCTGTATCTGCCCTTTGATTCTAAATGGTAGCTTTACTGGATAGAGCATTCTTGGCTATAGGTCCCTGCTTTCCATGATTTTGAATATTTCTTATTAATCCCTTCTAGCCTGCAAAATTTCTTTTGAGAAATCAGCTGACAGTCTTATGGGAACTCCACTATAATTGCTTTTCTCTTGCTGCTTTAAGATTTTCTCATTATCTTTAACCTTCAGCATTTTAAGTATGATGTGTCTTGGAGTAGGCCTTTTTGCATTCATCTTGTTTGGGACTCTCTATGCCTCCTGGATTTGCATGTCTATTTCCTTCACCAAATTAAGGAAATTTCTTCAATTGTTTTTCAAAGAAATTTCCAATTTCTTGCTCCTTCTATGATGTGAATGTTGGAACCCTTGAAGGTGTTCCAGAGGCTGCTACACTATTCTCTTTTTTTGGATTCTTTTTTCTTCTTATTGTTCTGATTGGTTGTTTTTTGTTCCGTTATATTCCAAATCATTGATTTGATTCTCGGCTTCATCCATTCCACTGTTATTTTCCTATAAATTGTTCTTTATTTCAATTTATGTATCCTTTATTTCAGACTAGATCTTTTTTTATGCTGTTGAGGTCCTTGCTAAGTTCCTCAAACATCCTTATAGCCAGTGTTTTGAACTCTGCATCTTGATAGATTGCTTATCTGCATTTTGTTTAGTTCTTCTTCTGGAGTTTTGAGCTGTTCTTTCATTTGGGCCATGTTTCTTTTCCTTGTTTTGGCAGCTTCCCTGTGTTTGTTTCTATGTACTAGGTAGAGCTGCCATGACTCCCTGTCTTGGTAGTGTGGCCTAGTGTAGTAGGTGTCCTATAGGGTTCAGTGGCACAGTCTCCCCTATCACTCAAGCTGAGTATTTGAGGCATGCCCTTCATGTGGGCTGAATATACCCTCCTCTTGTAGTTGAGCTTTGATTGCTGCTGGCAGGTCAATGGGAGGGATTTACCCAGGCCAGTCAGCAGCAAGGACTGGCTGTGATCACTGACCACCAAGCTCCACCCTCCATGGAGGATCAGCTGTGCAGGGGCATGGCAGTAGCGCTCCAACGTGGTCTGTAGCTGTCCACTGTGTGTGCAGGCTCTGGGTTTTCCTGGCTGGTGTAGGCCAAGGATAACCCCTAACTGTGTTCCGCTCAGAATCACCCTACCTGAGCTATAAAGCAATCTGAGATGGCTGCTACTTCTGCTGTTCTTGGAGATGTCCAGGCAAAGCCAAGCTGTGAATCTAGGTTGGCTGCTGCTAGTACCGGGCCTGGGGCCTCTGAGCAAGAGGTGCAGGGGCTGGGGGCCCACTGAGGCCGGCTGCTTGTTTGATAGCATTTAGGAAGTTGTGAAGCATGAGTCAAGATTCATATGGAAAAGCCATTTCTATGGAAAAGTCATGATTAACAGTTTGGGTGGGCCTGTAAGTTGTGTGGGACAGAGTCTCAGGTGATCTTCAGGGCGGGACTTCAGCTATGGCACCAGCTGGTGGCTCTGTGGCTTTGTGTGGGGAGGGTCAGAAAAAGTGAGAATGGCCTCTGGCTGCCATTCTAACTGGGAGAAGGCGGACTCCTAGCTCCTGCCTTGATGCCAGACACAATTCCTCCTGGTATGCCACTCATGCCTTTCAAGCTGCTACCCTGGCACTGGAGCTCAGAGGGAGTGAGTGTGAGTAAGTTTGTGTGTGGGTTTTTTAAGGTAAACTGCTTGGGACTCCAGAAGTTTCTGCCTCTGATGCAATCCCCGCTGCTTTTTTGCAGCCAGAAATTATGAGGACTTATCTTCTTGGCAGTGGAACTCTGGGCTGGGGGTCCTGGTTGTTGGGCTGGGACTCTTCACTCCTGAGATATGCCTCCCGAATTTATATCCACCACAGGTAGATATAGGACCAGCCCATTCCATGTCTTTGCCCCTCCTACCAGTCTGGATGGATGTGGATCCTTTAATTCTGTAGTTGTCAGACTTCCATTCAACTTGATTTCTGATGGTTCTGATTAATGGTTGTCATATATTTTAGTTGTAAGTTTGATGTGGTTGTGCAAGGAAGTGAGCTGTGTTTACCCATGCTGCAATCTTGACCAGAGGTTATTATTACTCATATTTTAGACCTTTTCTTCCTCTTCTTCTTAAAGAAAACCCTTTAACATTATTTAGTCCTCACCCAAAGCCATGCTTATTGATTTTAGAGCGGGGGAAGGGAGGGAGAGAGAAGGGAGAGAAATATCGATAGGAAAACATTCATCAGTTGCCTCTCATACGTACCCTGACTTGGGACCAAACCCACAACCTAGGCATGTACCCTAACTGGGAATGAACCAGTGACCTTTCAATTTACAGGACGCCACTCCAACCAACTGAGCCATACCACTCAGGGCAGCATTTCTTGCAATACTGGTTTGGCAGCGATGAACTCCTTTAGCTCTTTCTTGTCTGTGAAGCTCTTTATTATGTCCTTCAGTTATAAAGAATAGTTTTACTGGGTAGTCTTGATTGTGAGTCTGTTCTTTTCATCATTTTGAATACCTTGTGCCAATCCCACCTGACCGGCAAAGTTTCTGTTGAGAAATCAGCTGACAGTCTCATGGGAGCTACCTTGTAGGTAACTAACTGCTTTTCTCTTGCTGCTTCTAAAATTCTTTCTTTGCCCTTAGCCTTTGGCATTTTAACTATGATGTGTCTTAGTGTGGGCCTCTTTGGGTTCATCTTGTTTGGGACTCCACACTTCCTGGACTTGTGTGTCTGTTTTCTTCACCAGTTTAGGAAAGTTTTCTGTCATTATTTTTTCAAAGAGGTTTTCAACTCTTTATGTTCTTTTCTCCTTCCAGCACCCCATGATGTGAATATTTGTATGCTTGAAGTTGTCCCAGAGTCCCCTTAAACTATTTTCATTTTTTTGGATTCTATTTTCTTTTGCTGTTGTAACTGTGTGTTTTCTGCCATGTTATCTTCCAAATCAGTGATTTAATCCCCTGTGAGAACCATATCTTTAACAAGCTCTGCAGGCAGGGTTGGAGACAGCAGAGATTGCTTCCAGCCCTGGATCACACAGGACAGGGGAACAGGGGAGCAGTGCTTTGGGTGCCAACTGGACCACAATGGCATCATCCCTAAAAACAGTCTAAATCCTCAGGGGTTTAATGGAGATCCTGGAATCCTGAGGCCTGGCCCTCTGGACTTGTGGGATTGATCCCTAGCTTTTCCTAGGAAAGTCAGAACATGGGACCTTTCCTGGACTCAGATTCTCCCCCTACCCAACATTCCTGCTACTTTTCATATCTCTGTGGGGAAATAAGGTGTGGGCAAGCAGAGTGCTTAGAGTTTATCAGGAGGATGGTGGGAAATGCTGTAGAAATTCAGGGCAAAGTACAGAAGTGGTCAGGCTCAGTGGCTGGTGGTCTGTCATCACCCAGAGCCTACTAAAGAGTCACACTGGGCTTGGAGTCAGGAGATCTGAGCCCTTCACCTGCTTTGATCCACTGTGTCCTCCCCTGGAACATGAAGAGTCATACTGGCAGTCCCTGACATGCCTTCCTGTCTTGCCATGTAATGATTTGTAACCCCACAGGTGCCAAAGGTTCTATTACAATTTATTGAGCTACTGAGCCACCATAACTACCTCTCCCTGTCACAGGGGAACTCCATCATCTACTATATTGCCCAGCTCAGAGTCTGACCTCTCAGTGAGCAGGGGCTGGGCTGGGAGGCGACCAAGGATGAGGGCAGGTCTCAGGGGAGGGAATAAGAGAAAGGCAGGGTTGGAAGCATAAAGGAAAGAAGAGGGTAGCCTATCCTAGTTCGTGGGAAAGGCCTTTGGCCTCTAAAACCCTCAGCAGTGAGCTAGGAGAAGCCTTAAACCCAGAGACTTAGCTAGCAATAGCTTCAGATTTAAATCTTTCCTTTTCTTATTCCAGAATGAAGAGGACATTCAAATGATATGTTCAAAAATTCTGCAAATGGTACACACATCTAGGGTCAAACTGGCCTCTCCATTTTCTCCTTCCCCTGGGTCCCCAGATCACTATCCTGGCCCTCAGACCACATTCTACATGCCCCCTGCTCCCCTGCTATGTAATCTGTCTCTTCCACCCTCTCCACCTCCATTTGGTTCCACTCAAGTGCCTGGGCTCCTCTGAGAAGCAGTCAGTGCAACAAAAGAGGGCTGCTGAGTAGTGTATCTGGAAGCCTGAGCTTCAGTCCTGTTCAGCCGGTTTCTTGCTATAAAATCTTGAGTAACTTGTTCTCTTAGCTTCCGTTTCTTCTTTTGTAAAAGAGGGGGTGATTATATTCCCTGTCTGTAATTAGCAACCTCTAGGGATTCTTGGAGGCTGATATGAGCTGATTTGGGTCAGAGCTGAGTAAAGGGCCATGGGGAGACAAGGACATAAGATTTACTCTCCCTCCCAGTAAGCTCTGCCTCCTTACCATCAGCATGTTTCTGTCCCTAGAAGGTTCCCCAATGAAGCTGATTACAAGTCAGACACTCCAAATTTCAAGAAGCCCCCATCTATCTAATCAAGTCCTGCCTAGTGTAATTTTAATCTGTACCTTGGTTATATTTTATTTTACCAATATGGAGAGGGAGGGAGGGGAGGAGGAAGGGAGGCAGACAGGGGGTGGGAGAGAGAGAGAGAGTGGAGAGAGAGAGAAAATGAATGTGAATGGGTTAGGGGGGCTGTGTATACAGGCCCAAATACCCCTCCAGGAGAAGAAGACAAGGTCATGGGGTTGGAGAACTTATGACTGGGGTTGATTTGAGGCTTGGCATTGATGTTCTTGCTGCATCTCCTGCCAGGTACCCTTGTCCCAACTGATCACTTTGGCATGTTACCCCTGAACATCTTGGCTTTTGTGCCCCTGAGTAAGGCAGCCACAGAAATGGTTCTGAAGGTCCTCTCCCTGGGCGAGGTTCCCGACCTTAGCGACTTTCACCTCATGCATAAGTACAAGAGCAGGGCCACTGGGGACAGGTGCTCGCTGTAGAAACTCAGGCTGTTGTGAGCATGGAGTGCTGGGGTGGGAGACCGGCTGAGACACCACAGGGGTGGAGGGTGCAGGGGAGAAGGTTGTGAGGGAGGCTGCAGGTCCCAAGCCTGGGCTGTGGTGGGAGGAGTAAGGCAGCAGCTTAAGGCCATTTGGCCCCATGGATGAAGGGGACACCTCTGGAAGACACAGTTCCTCCTTGCCTTTATTTCTCACTTTAAAACACTGGAGTTGAGAAGTATGAGCATTGTTAATCCAAAGTAGTGAATACACAGACACTCCTGACCCTTAGTTCTTCCTTTGCCCCAACTCTGAGCTGCACTCTGGGCTCACCCCATCCCTGACTTCTAATCCCAGAGGGAGTCAGGGGTGGAGTTCGCGTGTCTGCTCAGCACATTACTTGGTGTGTGTATGTTTTTCATGGGCCAAAATGTAATGCTTTGTTTTTAGGCTGAGTCAAAATGTCACCAGCCCCCATGGCATTGACACTGATGTTCCCTCTCCACTTTGTTCTTTCTCCCCTTCCGAAGTACTGATGTTCCCCATCAGTACTTCGGAAGGGGAGAAAGAACAAAGTGGAGAGGGAACATCAGTGTCAATGCCATGGGGGAACTGTCGGTAGGGTCTGGAGGCTGAGCATTCTGGAGCAAGCACTGACTCTGTTCTCTTCTTTTATCCTCTCTTTAACCTAGCCACCCAGGTCATCCCACCACAGAGACTCCTGACCCAACTTGTAAGTGATGCCGGGATGAACACTACATCTCCATCCATCCATTCTTTCATCTACCCATCAATCCACCCATCCATCCATCTGTCTATCTTCCCATCCTTTTTCCATCCATCTGTCTACGCAGTCATTCCACAAAGAGTTGAGTACGGCTCTATTTCAGGGATTATGCTGGATGTGGAATAAATAGATAAGACCTAGGATCATGGGGGCCAAAGTGCTTGGAGGAGGGAACTGGGAGCGTAGTGGTGGAGCCTGGAGGTAGGGAAGGAGTAGGGGATAAGAAAGCCCAGCCTCTCTCTTATGTGGCCTTATTGTGAGCTGCTCTCTCTATTGACCTTGGACAAGTCTATATGCCTTTCCGGACCTCTGTTTTGAGTTTCTCTATTTGCCCAGACATTATGTGCTAGACATTTTGAACACGTGGAGTGATCAAGGTAGCCCCACCCTTGAGTTGTACACTCTTAGTGGGAAGACAAGCCTGGGAATAACTATCTATAATCCAGTGTGATCAATGTACTAATAGACGAACACACAGGGTACAATGGGACTTAGAAGGACAAAGAGCTGACATGGGGTCTGAAGTCAGGAAGGCATCACAGAAGAGGTGATGATTCAAAAGCATCTTGGAGGAAGTAGAGTTCAACAAGTGGAAAAGAAAACTCCAGCTCTCCCACTCTGTTTGTTCTAATTTTCTTCCTTCCCTTCCCTTCAGTTCTTTCTCCAGCTTGCTTTTCTTGCTTCTCAGCTGTTTTCCCAGAAAGCCTACAGGGTAAAGGAGCTTGGTGCAAGCTTTCCAAGACTGTTTCATTCCCTGCACTTCATCACTTCCCTGCATCCCATTATCCACTCCAACGTGGGCCAGCTGTGGAATGACACGATCCCACAGATGTTGAAGATACTGGAAGGTAAGGGATTGTTGAGGAGTGGGGAGGAATGGAGCTGGGACAGTGGGCAGACTTCAGAAGACATGGAGTCTCAAGATGTAGGAGGGACTGTCCTTGGGGTGAGGGAAACTGGATCAGCCTCTCTGTCCCTCTGAGATGCTGTCGGATGGGTCTGCTTATTTGGGTGATTCTCAGCCCTGAAAATATATGCAGTCCAGAGTTCTATGGCTCCAGAGTTCCCAGAATGAGTCCTGCCCCTTCTTATGGGCAGAGGATCAGGGAAGAGTGTGGGTTTTGGAAATGGACAGACCAGTTTTGTGTCCTTGCTCTGACACTGGCCAGCTGTGTCTGTTTGACCTTTGGAAAGTCATTCATCTCTGGAGCCTCTGTGATGTGGGAGAGCAGTTCCCCTGCAGGCTCAGTGCCGCGTGGTGTTTCAGTGTTTCTCCCCCTGGCTGCGGCCTCACGGTTGGGTGAGCCCCATGCTCTCTCCTTTGTTAGATCACTCTGAGGAGAACCTGAGTCAGACGGAATGGGAGGACAGGCTGCTCCAGGTAAGCAGTCCCCCAGAGCTACCTCCCTCCATGCTTGCCTCCTTTTCCCTCTTCAGGATCCTGAGGGAGGAGAGCCTCAGGCCTGCTAGAGATGGAGGCTCAGGGAAGCTGTTTCTGTGGTCCTCTTGCCTCCTGGACCCTGCCTCTCTGACTCTATGCTAAGCCTTTACTAACCTTCCACACCCTCAAGGCCCTATATCAAGGGGAGTAAGGAAAAGGGCCTTAGCTGTGTGTCCTTGGGCAAGTTACTTAGCCTTTGCATGCCTCAGGTTCTTCATCTGTAAAATGCAAGTTCCTCTCGTTCTCCAGAATTAAATAGGATGACATCAGAGTGGGCCTTGTAAATTGCGAAGGGGCTCACACGTGTAACTGGCATTACCATTATTATCATGTGTTATCATTCTCCAGGCCTGACGGGCCCCCACCATGTAGTTCACCCCTTTTTCCACATGAATGGATCATGACTCCTATCTCTTGCTTCTTCTTGACCCTGCTTCTGTGGGTCAGAGAAGCCCTGCCACTCTCCTTTGTGGTCCTTGTCCCTTCCTCTTCCTCAGTTTTTAAGGCAAGTCATTAGTGGCCAATGAGGATGACAACTGGCTGGAGCAGCTCATCAGAGTTGTATGGAAGGTGATAAGTTACTTCAGCGGTGATGGAGATGGAGGCGAGGTGTGTCTGGGTGTGCGGTCTTTGCAAGGAGGGAGGTTGGGGTGGAGGCTGCTGGTGGAGGAGACTGGTGGTAACTCTGGGGCTGTAGAATGTGTGTGGAGTGCAGACCTTGGGGGAAGTGCAAGCCAGTGTTCCTGTGTCCTGGGAATTAAGGGGTAGAGAAGACCAGGAGCTGGTGGTCCCACTGGCACTTCAGAAACATCAAAGTGCCTTACATTTGTTTAGTGTCTGAGGCTTTATCAAGAACTTAGCCCCCTGCTGTCTTCATTGCACCTCCCGGTATTCTGTAACAGAACGGAGCTGGTATTTGGGTGCAGTGGAAAGAGCATTGACTTTAGAGTCAGATTTATTCAAGTTAATCCACATAATAGATGAGGGCACACCGTAGACTAGGGACTGTGCTTTGTGTTAGGGATACAGAGCTGAGGAAGAAGTAGAGCCTCCTTTGCTCACAGAGCACAAGGTATGTGGTGGCGAAGGCCTGGGGTCCTGCCCTGGCTTTTCCAAGGGTTAGCACCCTTGAGGTTTCAGTGGCTTCACTTGGGAAGCAGCAAAAGTAGCTTCTGCATCACAGGAGAGTGACTAAGGATTGAGCAGGGTAGCTGTGAAGGTGCTTTATTAACTCGAAAGTCTAACAAGCTGGTAGCTCTCATCACCCCTATACAGCAGATGAAGAAACACAATCCAAGAAAGATTTAGAGTCTTAAGCAAATTATTGGTAATATTGGCACCTGAATCCAGGACTCCTGATTTTGAACCTTATTTTTCTGTCATCAAGCAACATTTTGGGGGACTGATGGGGGGTGGGGGGTTTTCAGGAGAGGCCTTATTTCCCAGACTGTTTGCTCTCTAATTGCTAACAAATATTTATGTTTCCATGACAGCTGCCCTCCAGAGGGGAGGGGAGAGGAGGGGAATAGTTGAAAGAAAGGGAAGGGACTAATCAAAGAACATGTATGAGTGA
>VMDR010038166.1:0-10046 GCA_007922815.1 Macrotus californicus | reverse complement strand
AGGGTGGGATTAGCTGGGGTGGGGGGAGAGTGGTGGGGGGAAAATTCAAACTGTAATTGAGCAACAATAAAGTAATTAAAAAAAAAAGTTATGTTCATTTAAAAAAAAAAAGCTTGATCTGAGAAATTCTCTCATAACACTGAGCAAACAGACACAAGGAGAGTATGAGAGAAAGTCTGGGACATATCTGGAGAGTAGGTCCAGACTATACCACTTGTGTTTCTGTTATTTCTCAACCCTGACACAACCCCTCCACAGTCTCCTCTAATTCTGGAACTGGGACTCTACCAACCACAATTCTAGGACTCCCTTGCTGGCTGTCTTCCTGTTGGGTTCTGCTAAGGGGAAACACTGGTAGAAGACTCCAAGGCATGAAAAAGGGAGAAGGGACTTTCAACTTCCATTTGCATCTCTGCAGTAGCAGAAGATAGCACCAGCTGCAGCTGCCAGCTTCATTAGGCCTCCTCTGAGGTTCCAGCACTAACTGCAGAGCACCTGCCTCACCAGAAGTTGGAGCAATGGATATATGGCTACAAGCAGTCCTCCCCAGGCTCCCACGTTCTGGTCATGTCGTCCTTTACCTTTATGCCCGAGTTCCCTTTACAACAGTAGTTGCTTTCTGTAGTTACTAATATCTGCGTGCCCCGTTTTTGCTCTCTCAGCTCTCTAACACCTGTGTAAACCACATACTATATTGAATTATCTCTGTTGAATACTTGGTGTGGCTTCTGTGCTCCTGTCTGAAGCCCGACTGAAACAGTGTTTGGTGCCAAAAGTAGTCCTAGGAAATAAACCTTTGCGATGAATGACCTTACATGACAGACAAAATAGAATTCAGAGCAAAGAATAGTCCCACAAATAAATAAGGTCATTTCATAGTGATGGAATGGTTATTTCATCAAAATAACGGTCCTAAATGTGTACGCAGCTCTTAATGGAGCTTTGAAATGTATGAAGCAAAAACTGATGAAACTTCAAGATGAAATAGACAAATCCAGTTTTAATCTGAGATTTCAATACCCCTCTCTCAGTAACTGGCAAGTCAATAAGACAGAAGAAAATCTAAAAGGATATACAACTGAACAACACTATTAACCAAGGCGACCTCATTGACATTTATAGAACAGTCCCCCAATGACAAATTGTAAACTCTTCTCTAGTGCACACAGAACATTCACCAACATAGACCATATGCTAGGTCAAGTCTCAACAAATTGACGAGGACTGAAATCATGCAAAGTATGTTGTTTAACCACAATGAAATGAAATTAGAACGAAAAACTAAATATAACACATAGGTCACAGAGGAAATACAAAGGGAAATTAGAAAATATCTTGAAGTGAATAGAAATGAAAACACAACATACCAGAATTTGTGGAATGCCACTAAAGCAGTGCCAAGGGAGAAATTCACAGCACTGAAGTCTATGTCAGACAATAAAAAAGGTCCCACATCAATGGCCTCAGGGTTTACCTTACGTGAATTTCAGAAAGAGCACTAGCTCTTTCTGAGCACTTGTGTGGTCAAGGCTACAGCAGGAAGACACAAAAGACCACATATTCTATTATTCCACTTATATCAAATTACTAAAAAAAGCAAAACAGGTTAGTTCTTTCCTAGGCCTAGAAGAAGAAGGAGTGGGAATTGACTGCAAATACGCCAAGGGAATTTTTGAGGGAGCAGATATGGTCTAAAACTGGACTGTAGTAATGGTTGCATAGCTATAGATTTACTAAAAATCACCCAACTGTACACTTACAATGGATGAATTCTATAGTATATGTGTGTGTGTACCTCAATAGAGCTGTCTTTAAAAACCACTGGGATATGTGCGGGTGCATTCTAAGAATGTTAGCCCCAAAAAGACAGAATATAGTATTGGATCAAGCTAACTGTATTGTTATGGGTACATTTACCAGAGATTTCTAGATTTAATGTATTAGCTCAAGCACTTAGTGTTCCTTCAGTTTGGCTGACTGAAACACAGACTATATCATGGCTACATTCAATGAGGTTGAGATACCAGAACTTCCTTGTCATTATGTAAAAGGAAAACTACTAAAGGAAAGAAAGATGGAGTGGATTTCCCATGTGTAATCCCTTCACTTACCCATCTCCAATATACCACTGTATCTCCTGAAAGAGTATTTTAGGGAGGACAGGTGATAAATGGAGTTCTGACACGTAATCACACTTCAGAGTAGGATCAATGAGCCTACAGCAGTTTCTGAATGTGTAATTGGAACAGATATCACTGGCAACTGATCAAATCCCCACCATCAGCCTTCTGGCCCGTGAAGTGATGGCCGTGAGAGTAGAAAGAGCAAAAGTCATTGGAACTCCCCACATTCACTACCAGAATAGTAACTCAAAAGCATGCTTGGGAGAACCTGGCCAGGTAGCTCAGTTGGTTAGAACATCATCCCTATATGGCAAGGTTGTGGGTTCGATCCCTGGTCAGGGCACATACAAAAATCAACCACTGAGTGTATAGATAAGTGGAACAACAAAATGATGCTGCTCCCTCTCTCTCTAAAATCAATTAAAAAAACATTCTTGGGGGAAGACTAGGTGGAAGCTACACTCACCTCCTCCCAAGACCAAGCTGGAATTACAACTAAAATATAGAACAATCTGAAAAACCAACTGAAGACTAACTGTGAACAGAAGTGTAATAACTAAGAATTTACAGAAGAAACCACATCAAGAATGGTAGAAAGGGCAAAGACCAAAAAGGGGTGGCCCTGCTCTCAGAGATGGTGGCTGAGATACCAAAGGGGTGTCTGACCTGCAAAGAAAGGTTCTGCTTGAGGAGCGTGGGGTCTCAGTGCCACACGTGGCTCCCCATCCCAGAGCTCCAGAGCTGGGAAAAGGCACCCAAGTGACTGCGAAAATCAGGGGAGATTCTGTCCACCAGGGAGGGATAGGAGTCTGCTAGACACACAGGCATTTTCTTAAAGGGCCAAAACACAAAATTTCATTCACAGCCACCATCCTGGGCTACAGTGGAGGGACTGCGATGTGGACCAAAGTCCTGTGAGAGGAGACTGGGGTTTATGGCTCTGGGGAGATAGCTGAAGGGACAGCGACCAGGATCCCTGTGCTGAGACCTCTCTCACACTGCAGACACCATCTTTCTTGAGTGCAGCACTTCTCTCCTTACAGCATAAGCCTGCGGAGATGCAATAGCCACACCCTCCAGACTTCCTGTCACCCTACTCTGCACAGCTCATACCCTGCTGAGGAGTCAGTTGCCTGGGCAGGGGTGTAGAGGTACAGGCAAACTCAGGGCGTGTCAGGACTGAGTTGTATGGCTCTGGGACAGGGGCCACTCCTCCCTCCTTCCTCCAAGCCTGACCTGCGCTCCCCCTCACAGGAAATCCACCAGCCCCACCCTCCCAACTCCCAGCAGCCCGCACTGCTGAGCTTGGACTCCGGGAAGAATCTGGGACAGACAGAGTTGTGTGAATCTAGGTTGAGGGGGGCATTTTTCCCTTGCACACCTGACTGGTACAGAGCCCTGCTTCACACAGCCAAATCCTGGTCTTTTGGGGCCCAATAAACTCTGGTGGCCTCACCCTGATGATTTCTTATGACACTGACACCCTACAAAGCTCTGTGGACATCTGGCAGGTGGCAGCTAGACTTGGTGTACCCTGGGACTATTGCTGAGTGGCCTCAGACCCAGCACTGGCACTGAGATTGAACCTGTTTCAATCTGGTGAAAACCACTCACCCCTACCTGGTGACTCACTGAGAATTTTCCTCGTGCAACTTGAGTATGCCCAGAGGCTCTTTCAGTGACTGAGCCTAGCAAGCAGCCAGGAGGTAAAGACAGGAAGAGGTGGACCTTGGTGTGTCTTGGGCCTTCTGCTGAACTGTCACTGGACTCAGTGCTGGTGGAAGCCAGCCTTGGTATATAGCTTGGTCTTTCCCATGCACACCAAGGCCCAGCAGAGGCAGCCACAAACTATAGCTCTAAACAAGTTGCCCAGGGCCAGTTACAGACAGATCTGACATTGACCTGTACCAGAGTCCCTCCCCAAAGGCTCCAGAACCAACACACCCAGTGGCAAGCTTCAGACAACATTACAGCAGGATCCAACTAGCTTCACAAGCGACATATCCAAAGGGAGATTTCAGTAGGCACCAGACCCTACTAAGGTGAATTCATATCAAGAATCTTCTCTGACCACAATGGTATGAAACTAGAAATCAATCGCAAGAAGAAAACTGAAAAACACACAAAGACATAGAAGCTAAAGAACATGTTACTATACAATAAATGGGTTGAAAATGTTATCAAGGATGAAATCAAATGATAACTTGAAACAAATGAAAATGAGACCACAACCCAAAACCTATGGGATACAGCCAAAGCAGTCTTAAGAGGGATTCATAGCATTACAGCCCTATCTCAGGAAACAAGAAAATCTTAAGTAAATAATATAAGTTTGCACTTAAAGGACATAGAAAAATAACAACAAAGCCAATACAGTAGAAGAACGAAAATACTAAAGAGCAGAAATAAATGAAATGGAGTCTAAAAACACAATATGAAAGATCATTGAAGCCAAAAGCTGGTTCTTTGAAAAGATAAACGAAACTGACAAATCTTTAACCAGACTCATCAAGAAAAAAAAGAAGACCCAAATAAGTAAAATCAGAAATGAAAGAGAAGTAACAACTGACACCACAGAAATACAAAGGATTGTAAAAAATTACTATGAACAACTACATGCCAATTTATTGGACAATCTGGATGAAATAAATACTTAGAAATATATAATCTTCCAAAACTGAATCATGAAGAATCATAAAATCTGAATAGACAGATTACACCTAGTGAAATTGAAGCATTAATCATAAAACCCCCAACAACCGAACAAAAGTCCTGTACCAGATGGCTTCACAGGTGAATTTTACCAAACATTCAAAGAAGACTAGATTATGGCAGAGAACAACAGACTTTTCATAGTCTTAAGGAAAGATCTAAAGATGTACTATTGTTCCTGCCACTTGAAAGTGAAGTGTTACTTTAATGTAGTCTATATCTATAATCAGTTAAAGATATATACCAAACCTCTAACACAACCACTTAAAAAAAAAACACAAAGAAGTACAGCCAACAAAGATAAAATGAAATCATAACATTTAATTAATCCAAAACAAGGCAGAAAAGAGGAAAAATGAAAGAAAGAATAAATGAGACAACTAGCAAGATGGTAGACTGAAAATACAAAGAGGAGACATAAAGTTGAAGGTCATGCCAACATTGAGAAAGAAGTTTTAACAAACAGCCCCTATCCTAAATAAAAAACAGAAGATAAAAGAATGACATCTTTAAGGCACTGAAAGAAAAAGTCAACCCAGAATTTCACACCTAGTGAAAATATTTTTAAAACTGAAGATTAAGCCCTGGCTGGTGTGGCTCAGTGGATTGAGTGCCAGCCTGTGAACCAAAGGGTCGCTGGTTTGATTCCCAGGCAGGGCACATGCCTGGGTTGCAGGCCAGGCCCCCAGTAGGGGTGTGTGAGAGGTAATTGATTGGTGTTTCTCTTGCATGATTCTTTCTCTCGCTTTCTCCCTCCCTTCCCCTCTCTCTAAAAATAAATAAAATATTTTTAAAAAAGTATACTTCAGAACAAGGAATAGCATCAGGGGTAAATACAAACATTAAATAATGAAATAGTCCATTATTCTGGAATACATATGCTTCCGCTTATTTGTATCTTCTTCAATTTCTTTCTTCAGTGTCTTATAATTTTCCAAGTACAGGTCTCTTACAATCTTGGTTAATTTTATTCCTAGGTATTTTATTCTTTCAGAAACAATTGTGAATGGGATTGTTTTCTTAATTTCTCTTTTTTAAAGATTTATTTATTTATTTATTTGCAAAGACTGGAGAAGGGAGGGAGAAAGAGGGAAATATCAATGTGAGAGAAACATCTATTGGTTGTTTTATTTCTTCTTCTAGTCTGATTGCCATGGCTATGACTTCCAGTGCTATGTTGAATGAGAGTGGTGAAAGAGGACATCCCTGTCTTGTTCCAGATCTTAAGGGAAAAGCTTGTAGTTTTTGCCCACTGAGAATGACGTTGGCTGTGGGTTTGTCATACATGGCCTTTATTATGTTGAGGCATGTCTCCTGTATTTCCACTTTGCTGAGAGTATTTTTTTAAGATTTCATTTATTTATGTTTAGAGTGAGGGGAGGGAGGGAGGGAGGGAGAAAGAGAGGGAAACATCAACTGGTTGCCTCCTGCATGCCCCCAACTGGGTACCTGGGCCCGCAGCCCAGGCATGTGCCCTGACCAGGAATCGAACCAGCAACCTTTTGGTTCGCAGGTCATCATCGCTCAATCCACTGAGCCATATCAGCCAGGGCTACTGAGTTTTTATCATAAACATTGAGGGATTTTATCAAATTCTTTTCTGCATCTATTGATGTGATCATGTGTTTTTATCCTTCATTTTATTTATGTTTATTTATCGATTTGTGAATATTGTACCAACCTCGCGTCCCCAGAATAAATCCCACTTGAGTGGAAGCATAAACCATGGTCATAAATAGGAAGAATTAACATCATTAAAATGTCCATACTACCCAAAGCAATCAATAGATTAAATACAATTTCTTTTTTTAAAAATATTTTTTTTATTTATTTTTAGTGAGGGGAAGGGAGGGAGAGAGGGAAACATCAATGTGTGGTTGCCTCTTGAGCACCCCCTGCTGGAGACCTGGGCCACAACCCTGGCGTGTGCCCTGACTGGGATTTGAACCAGTAACCACATGGTTCACAGGCCAGCACTCAATCCACTGAGCCACACCAGCCAGAGAAGATTCAACATAATTTCTATCAATATACCAATGACATATTTCACAGAACTAGAATATGCCAAAAATTTATATGAAACCACAAAAGACCCTGAATAGCACCAGCAATCTTGAGAAAAAAAGAACAAAGTTGGATGAATCACACTATCTAATATCAAACTATATTGTAAGAACATAGGAATCAAAACAGGATGGTACTGGAATAAAAATAGGCATGTAGATCAATGGAACAGAATACAGAGCCCAGAAATAAACCCATGCCTTAATAGTCAATTAATATTTGACAGAGAGGCAAAAACATACAATGGGCTAAAGGTAGTATATTCAGTAAGTGGTGTTGGGAATATTGGACAGATGTATGCTTAAAAACGAAACTAGACCACTTTCTTAATGCCACACAGCAGAATAAATTCAAAATGGAGTAAAGAATTAAATGTTAGACTCGAAACTATAAAAATCCTAGAAGGAAAAATAGGCAGTAAAATCTCAGACATTGCTCATAGCAATATTTTTTCTAATATAGTTCCACAAGCAAAAGAAACAAAAGAAAATATAAAAAGTGTTTACCACAGCAAACAAAAACATCAACAAAAGGAAAAGACAACCCACTGAATGTGAGAACACATTCACCAATACATCTGATAAGGGGTTTATATGCAAAATTCATAAAGAACTTACAAAGCTCAACACCAAAAAAACCTCAGTTAGAAAATGGGCAAAAAAGCCTTGGCTCGCGTGGCTCAGTGGATTGAGTACTGGCTTGTGAAGCAAAGGGTTGCCAGTTTGATTCTCAGTCAGGGCCCACGCCTGGGTTGCAGGCCGGGTCCCCAGTGGGGGGCACGTGAGAGGCAACCACATATGGATGTTTCTCATTGTCCCTCTCTAAAAAATAAATAAATAAAATCTAAAAAAGATAAAGAAAATGGGCAAAGGACCTGAATTGACCCTTCTCCAAAGAGGACATACAAATGGTCAATAGACATATGAAAAGATGGTAAACATCAGTACTCATCAGAGAGATACAAATTAAAACCACGGTGACATACCATCTCACACCTGTCAGAATGGCCATCATCAATAAATCAACAAACAAGTGCTGGTGAGGATGTGGAGAAAGGGGAACCCTTTTGCACTGTTGGTGGGAATGCAGACGGGTGCAACCACTGTGGAAAGCAATATAGAGATACCTCAAACAAAAATAGATCTGCCTTTTGACCTAGCAATTCCACTTCTGGGAATATATCCACAGAAACCCAAAACATTAATTAAAAAGAACATAGCCCTGGCTTGTGTGGCTCAGTGGATTGAGTACCGGCTTGCGAACTAAGGGGTTGCTGGTTCGATTCCCAGTCAGGGCACATGGCCTGGGTTGCAGGCCACGTCCCCCGTAGGGGATGCGTGAGAGGCGACCACACATTGATGTTTCTCTCCCTCTCTTCCTCCTCTCTCTAAAAATAAATAAATAAAATATTTTAAAAAAAGAATATATGCACCCCTATGTTCATTGCAGCACTATTTACAATAGCCAAGATTTGGAAGCACCCCAAGTGTCCATTAGTAGATGAGTGGGGAAAAAAGCTGTGGTACATTTACTCAATGTAAAGAAGTAATTCTTACCCTTTGTAATAGCAAAGTGAAATAAGCTAGTCAGAGAAAGACAAGTACCATGATTTCATTTTTATGTGGAATCTAAAATAAAGTAATAAAGAAAATAGAAAGACTCAGATACAGAGAACATACTGACAGCTGCCAGAGGGGAGGGAGGAGGGGGGCTGAGAAGAAAAGGTAAAAGGATTAAGAAAAAAAAAACAACCCATCATAGACTGACCACAGTACGGTGATTACCAGAGAGAAGGTGGGAGAATGAGAGGAAGTAGAAGAGGGTAAAGGTGAGATAAATGTGATGGAAGGAGAGTTGACTTGGGGTGGTGAACACACAATATACGGATGACGTATGATAGAATTGTACCCCTGAAACCTATATAATTTTTGTTAACCAATGTCCCCCCAATAAATTCATTTAAAAAATACTATCAATCAACCTAATCTAATTAGTATAGAATAGTCCACCCCACGAAAAGAATATACATTTTCTTTCAAGTGCACGTGTATTACTCACCAAATGAAACTATATTGTGGATCATAATATAAACTTAACAAATTTTAGAGAACAGAACTCAGAGTTTGTTCTTAGACCATAATTGAATTTAACTAGAAATTAACAACAGAAAGATATCTGGAAAATCCCCCAATATTTGGAAATTAAACAAAGTAATCCTCTACCCCTGGCTGGTGAGGCTCAGTGGATTGAGCACCAGACTGTGAAGCAAAGGGTCACCAGTTCAATTCCCAGTCAGGGCACATGCCTGGGTTGGGGGCCAGGTCCCCAGTAGGGGGCGCATAAGAGGCAACGACACACTGATATTTCTCTCCTTCTCTTTCTCCCTCCTTTCCCCTCTCTCTAAAAATAAATAAATAAAACCTTTTTTAAAAACCCTCTAAACAACCCGTGGATCAAACAGGAAGTCTCAGAGGGACATTAAAGAATATTTTAAAGTAAATTAAAATGAAAACACAATATATCAAATTTTGTGGGATGCACCTAAAGCAGTGCTTAGAAGGAAGTTTATAGCATTAGATGTTTATATTAGAAAAAATAAATTGAAAAAGAAGAACTCAAATCAGTAATTTAAGTTTCCGCCTGAACAAACTAGATAAAGAAGAGATACAATTAACCCCGAAGCAATCAGAAGAAAGTAAATAGTAAAGATAAGAGGATAAATCGATAAAATTTAAAAGCAAAAAATCAATAGAGAAGACCAATGAAACCCAAGCCTGTTTATTAGAAAATTTCAGTAAAATTGGTAAAAGTCTAACCAGATTGATCAGAGGGGAAAAAATAGAGAAGAAATAAACTACAGTATCATAAATGAAAGAGAAGGCATCATGACAGATCCTACAAACATTAAAAGGATAATAAGGGAATATAATAAACATCTTCATGCCAATAAATTCAAGAACTGAAATAGAGAAAATCCTTGAAAAACACAAACTGCCAAAGTCCATTCAAGAAACTACGAATAACCTGAACAGCCCCATCTACACCTGTTCAAGAAATAGAAATTGTAGTTAATAACCATCTCACAAAGAAAAGTCTAGGTCCAGATAGTTTCAATGGGGAATTTTTTGAAAAAATAATACCCCCATA
>VMDR010038165.1:0-10045 GCA_007922815.1 Macrotus californicus | reverse complement strand
CAGTAGACTTAAGCAAACACAAAATGTATAGCTATTTTTCAAGCCATAATTAGTTAATCTTTTCAACAAAGTTGCTGATTGCCTTCTATAACCCATATATGTGCTAAGGCCAGGGCTCCACCAAGACCAGTGAAACCAGTAAGTTGCTTTCACCTTAGAGAAAATATATGCTCATACATCTGAAGTCAGAGATGGGTTCTTTTGGATGATGGGACACAGGAGGGAGGTCAGGTCTGTCTAGAGAAATGCATGATGACTGTATGGGCTTTCCTCTCGGAGAAATCAGGAAGACTTTCCTTCAAGCGGATAGCACTCTCAGTTCTAACATGGAAGATCACACAGACTGCTACTTCTTTTTGCCTTAAGTAATTAGAAAAGGGAGAATGTTCAGCTCGAGGGGCATGTGATCTGGTGTTGCCCAAGTGGTGTGATTTTTAGATTGGTGCCATTTTCTCTCCCTTGCTTCCCAAATCCAGGATACTTGCTGAACCCTAGAGCTGAGGCCTGTCTCCTTAACTTTCATTTCTTTAGAGGGAAGTGTGGCCCACTGTTTCCATGACAGTGCCCAGTTGGAGAGTCACTTGGTGAAATCTTACCTAACAGGCAGAACTGACTTGTCATGTCCTGGGAATAAAATTTGGATCTATAGAAAAGGTAAGTTCTCGGAGACCATGGCTTGTAGTGTGTGAATGTGGGGAGCAGGTAGAGTTGGTAACAGGTAAGGGTTTGAGGAGGTGGAAGTTGGCCTCAGACACTGCTTGTGGTTGAGCTGATTGAGGAGGGCTGCCTAAGTGTTAAGAAATGACTATGGGGACATAAAGTATCTGCTTCTTAACTTTTCAGTGTGGTTTTGTTGGCAGGGTGTTACATTATTGCTCTTTAAATGAAGTTTGTAATTTCTCAGATTACTCTGTCCCCAACCCAAACCCATTCACTTCATTTTATGAAGGATACATAATGTTAGTTTTTTTTTAAATCCTCACTTGAGGACATATTTTTTCATTGCTTTCAGAGAGGCAGGAAGAGGGTTGGGGGGAGAGAGAGACAGGGAGAGGGGGAGAGAGAAAAGAAGAAGAAGAGGAGGAGGAGGAGAAGGACGGGGAGAAAGAGCAGGAGAAGGAGAAAGAAGAAGAAGAAGAAAGAAATGAGAGAGAAATATTGATTGCTTGCTTTCTCACGTGTGCCCCAACCAGGCATTGACCTTGCAACCTGGGTATGTGCCCTGACTGGGAATTGAACCTGCAGCCCTTTGGTCTATGGAATGATGCTCCAACCAACTGAGCCACACCAGCCAGGACACATATATGTTAGTTTTGATCTGGTTTTAAAATCCTGGAAGTAACTATGCCAGGTTGGGCTCACAGCCTTGGTGGGTGGGATACTGGGGTTTAGTTCTCTCTTTCTCATCAGTGTCCTCCATGTTTTTTTGTGAAAAGCATGCACTGCTTCTAATAAAACCTCAGCAAACTTGAAGCCAACTTAGAAGTCTTATACCAACAATTTTATTTTTCAAAAAGAAAAAAAAAGAAGACAGATTTCCTGGGATAACTTTCCCAAGTCCCCTTGATCAGCATGCCTACTGTCCATTCACTCTTTGAACAAGCCTAACCAGACTGAGCTGAGCTACAGGAGGCTCAGGAGAGATGGAGCCTTCTGCCACCCTATTCCCCCACCACACACATATGAACTCCCAGCAGAGGTCCAGACATCTAATCCATGAAATTCTGCTCACCTTGGATACTTCTAAAGTGATATTGTGTGAAGGGCCATGGGGTTCGGTGGAGAGAACAGGGTTCTTCCTGGGCCTGGGCAAGAGGTATGTTCAGACTCTCCTCCTTCTACCTCCTGTGCTGTGCATACCTGATCCTCCATCTTTTGTGGCCGCAGGACCTCCTCCTCACCTCTGCCTTGCTAACCCCAGTCCCACTCAATAGCAGATGTGAAAGGTGTGTGGCATTCTGCAGTAATCAGTGGGTAGGAGCTCTCGTGTAGAGGGGCTGAGATGAGCAGGGATGGTTTCTTTTGATGTCTTTTTACAGCTTTTCTAGGATCCCACAAATTCAGGAACTTTGAAATAGTTAATGAAGGAAAAAGAGACATGTTGTTAGGCAGTTTTTTGAGCCAGAGCATCGGCCAACTGTTTCCAGTTTTAGGAGAGCCCACATTGTCTTGGGGTTTATATTCTCTGCTCTGATAACTAGGCTATCATTCCTGAAGTGTTTGCCTTTGATAGGGAAAAAATGCACAAAAGAAAACATATCTTTGGATTGAAGTGTTTTCCTTGTTTCATTTTAAATGTACCCCTCTGGCAGCTTGGCCCTCCTCACGCAGTTCTCTAAGGGACACAGAGCCTATTAGGTATTTAACATTACTCTTATTTCCCCAAAGCAACCAATCTGCTATCTTGAGGCCAATGGCTTGTCATCAGTGCTCAGAGCCAACTTGAAATATCCTGAGCTCACAGCACACTAGAAACCCTGGGTAGTGGGGAAACCTCCCACCACAGAGGGACTTCTACCCTGTGTCTCAGGCCTGGATACCCTGAGAGCCTGACGTCCCCCCCAGTTCAGGGTTTCTGCCCAGGAAGATCACTTGCTATTTAAAAGGGAAAAACTCCAACAACCATTTGCACCTCCTCTGCTCCCAATGTGGTTTGAGGCTCCAGTGTTAAGGTCTGTCTGCCCTGAGGCCTGAGCAAAACCATGGCCAGAGCTCTCTTGGCTATACTTTGCCCTTTGCAATTGTGTAGTCCTTGAATTTTCTATTTAAAATATTCATGTATTTTCCTGTTGTTTCTAGTTTTAAAAATACTAAAATGACCAAAATATCTGGGCACTTCTGTCAGGGCCAGAAGGTGAGGGGTTGGAGGCTGTGTTTTCTGCAGTGGTGTGTGGTACAGCACATCTGGAGGAGAGGAGTCTGCTGCAGGTGGCCCTTCTGGAGCTGGGCTCTCCAGCACCTGGAGCAGGAAGGCACAGAGCTTCCCCAACCCTCCTTCCTGTCCCAGTCCCTGTCCTGCCTTAGTCCTTCCCTTCCAGCTGAGCTGGAGTGTCAGTCCTGCTCTCCTGAGTGTCAGTCATTCTCCTGTGCTCTGAGTCTCTCCTCTTGTCACTTCCATGTTGAAAGTTCACGATGGGCTCATGTGTCCTCATTAGACAGGAACCTTTCCAGAGAGAGTTTTGGACTTTGCTTATCTAAGGACCCCTGTTCCTAGAAAATACCTGGCACAGGCAGTGGTAGTGGTGAAGGTGACAATCATGGTACTAAGAATGAAATGAAGATGAATTCCATGTCTCAAGGGCTTCTTCTGTGCAGGCCGTGTGGCATATGGGAGTCATTTGATCCTTACAAATATACTTTAGTTAGGTTGCTGTGTAATATATCCTCAGTCTAACTTCAAAATGTGTGCTCTTCGTTTCCTAAGTAGATGGAGGGCTAGTGCCAGAGCCGACTTGAAGATAAGAAAGATATCTATGAGTCACAAAGTGAGTGATGGAGTTTCCTTTGCCTCATTCTACCCACTGAAGTCATCACTGTCCCTGGAAGATGTATGTATTTTTTCAGACCTGGCACCCCAGTGTGTGGCCATTCTGGCTGTAGGTGTCCCGGAAGCCTGGGTAACACAGAAAGACTCATCTGTCCAGGACTAGCTGATACGGGGCCAGCCCCCTTTTCTCTGGCTCTTTGTTTTGATGGGGCCTCACAGCTGCTCTGAGTGAACCAGGAGCTCATGAACTTGAAGGAAATAGCATAGACTAAGCTAGCAATCTAATTCTAACTGCAAAACTGTCAGCTATTTAGGGAAAGAATGGATGAGCTTAGAGTGATCTGTCACTCCCACTGTCAGCAGTGGGGCCCATCTGCTGCTGCCCAAAGCCCACAGGGATGGTGCCTCTCCACCAGGCTCTGACCCTTCCCAGGTCTTTTTTTTCTATGTGATTCTGGCACATGTACCCACCTCTCCAGAGGTGTGACTACGAGTGCCCATTGTAAAACTTTTTCACGACTATAGTTTCCTGCAGTGTTCAGGCTTGTTTTGTCCTTCCTCTCCTCCACTTTATTTCTTGGATTCCAAGCTATCATCCTTCCTGGTGGCTCTTGGTTCCCCCTTCCCTGTGCTCTCTTCTCTGAGCTCCACTCTCTCAAGGAAACATGGCCTGCCAGTCCAGACTTACCTCTCCAGGGCTGTGTAAGGTCACTTCACTGACCACACTGCTCTGTCTCAGGACATGTAAGTAGCAAGTACTGTGGGCCACTACTGCCAACAGAATGGATTTAAAGTTTTGTGTTCAGAGGATCTGTCTGAAATGGCCTGTAACTCATTTCAAGTCGTCTTGCTTTCTCACAGCAGGAGATATATTAATGACTAGGTAGGTGGTAGCTTCACTACATCGATACAGTATTAGTTCAATAGTTGCATGGTGACATAATGGACTGTCTTCACCTTGTGATAGTTCTTGTATTCCGTTGTGTCATTTGGAAATGAAGAACATTTTTTCCACTGTAAAAACAACAAAATATTAGAAGCAACAGTAGTACTCCAGGTACCTTTGCTGTCTTTGCATCACATCTGGTACAAAAGTGCCCTGATTTGGGCTAGAACATATTTGCTGTGATTAGCCAAATGGGACTGTTATGGATAAGTCTGGCCACTTGTGTGTAGCCCACAGAGTTTACAGCTAAGCACATTTTAGTAGAGGAGAGCCACAGTTCAGGTTGTGAGCAGCCTCAGCTCACAGCAGACTCAGGCTGTGAGCAATTTCAGCATTGCTACCATTGTTATGTCCTCTTAGGGCCTGAAGGGCAGTTAGAAACCAGGAATCCCTTGGGGGCAGTGTGGCCAGGGCCTGCTCCTGGGCGAGCGAGCAGGTGACATGTGCTCTGTGGACATCATCCAGTGAGGCTGCTCGAGCTCCTGGAAAGAAAGCCAATGCCGGGCCTCGCACTCCACTTTGGCCGTCACTTGCCACGTGTGGTTACTGAGCGCGAAAACGTGGCTGGTCTAAAAGCAGGTGTGCTACAAAATGTGAAATACAAACTGGATGTCAAGGAATTGTTATGAAAAAAGGAATGCAAAGTATCTCATTCATAATATTTGAATTGCTCACACCTTGTAATGATGTTCCTTTCAATATATTAGGTGAAATAAAATATATTAGTAGAATTAATATCATCAATTTCTTTTTACATTTTAAAATGTGGCTATCAGAAAATTTAAAAATTACACCTATGGCTTGTGTTTGCATCTCACATTATATTTCTAACGGAAGTCCTAATGTAGAATCTAAGTAGGTGACCCTGAGTTGCACCAAGATCCATTTTGTGTATGAGGCAGAGGCAGCCAGGAAAGCGTGGGGCTGGGGACCAGCAGTCTGCCAAATGAGACACTTAGTTTAGAACTGGTTTCTACATGTTGTCCAGCCCTGCAGGAGTAGTTACATGATGGCTTGGGTTATTCCCAAGTATGTATACCTTTGGGTACCAAACTCTGTACTGGGGACCTGAAGCCTTTGGTGTGGTTCCTTCTTCACCTCCAATCTGCTGTGTAGCTCAGAGCAAATCATCAGAGCAACAGCATCTTTTTACCTCCAGTTCTAGTCCTTTGTTATTTTAGGAGAGTAAAGAAAGACATATGCCATAAAGGCCACTGTGTGAACTGGGGACCAAAGGGAACATAGCTTCTGTCAGAACAGCATGACCAGAGTCTGGCAAATAGTTCAGCTCAGCTCTGGTTTGAGTGATTTCTCCAGTTTGGGTGGGAAAGTCTAGTAGGTGTGGGCTGCTGTGCAGACCAAAGGGCACTCTGTGAGGTGTTGAAGATTAATGAAGTTTCTCCCGAGATGGCTCTCCATAGTAAACTCAATCTTATGCTTGATTGTTGGCTGGGGTTGGACAAAGGTGATCATGAGTGAGAGGGTTTAAGTCCCGCTTGGAAAAGCAGAGTGAGCACTTAGGGCACAGTGACAGGGCGATGCTTCTCAGCGAGGCCACTGGCAAGGCAGTGAGGATGACAAACAACGTCACAGCACCATCCTTTCTGAGCAGTGACAGCCACACTGCTAGACAACTTACTGGGGCTGTTCACAGTGGCACAGCCATATGAGGTGTTGATATACAAGGGAACTAGACCAGAACACCAAAAAGAAGAAGCCATTGAGAACCTAATGGAAGAGAAATTCTTTATAACATGACCAGGGAAAAAATAGTGAGTGAAAGGTTGTGTCATTGGAGATGCAATGCATGATCTGCTAATTGAAAACTGCCTACCAGGAACATTTGACATCAATACAATTTACTTAACCAAATTACTGTTATTAGTGAGGGACAATGACAAAGAATTATCCGACATGCACACATTTAATTTTGGTGATTATTATTTATGCATGATTTATTACCCCCAGTACAAAGCACAGCTGGAGGGATCACAGGGATGACACATGATTCCTTGATGCCAAATTTTTGTTTTGTTCTGTTTTGCCAAAATGATGGTTTTATCAAAACCTGGGATGACAGTCTGCTCCTGATGTGTCACTAGCTGCAAACACATTGGAGGAGATGGAGGGGTGTTGAATTATAACTTTGTTTCTTATGAGAGGTTCAACCTCTCTTTTCTTAAACAAGAAGCTCTAACCAGCGATCTTGAGAAGGACACAAGTCTAAGACTTTGTTTAAGACAGTAGTTGCAGACTACAAAGAGGGCACAGTAACACCATGTTACATTCAAATCATCTGAAATGACGTAATTATCATATTTCTATCATCTCTGGGAAGGCTGCTTTTCCAGGCCCACTAAAAAGGTGCATGGCACATTCTAAGGCTGCACAAGAGAATTTGCATAATTGTTATATACAGGGAGCAGTGGAGCAAAGAGGGCCACATTCTTGTCCCTGTATGTAATTCTGTACCAAGCAACACTAGTCTCCTCGCTGGAGACTACCCCTTGCCTGTCTGAGACAGAGCTGGGCAGTAGAAGGTGATATACATCATAACATATATATTAAAATAAAATCCTTTTTTTATAGAAAACTTTAGAAAAGGATAAGCCTAGCATGTATCAGACACTAAATCAGAATACCAGTAATTAGCAGTAAAAATGGAATAATTTAGTTAAGGTAAATTGAGAGCAGTAACTAGTCTCCTAAAAGATTGTGTTCTCCGATTTTCTAAGATTTCCACAGACTGAGAAACCACCTCAAATGTGTGCTCTGGGCGCCAGGAGGAGATGCCCAACACTGGCTGGAGGTACCTTTGCATGTCAGTCTGCTGGAGAAGCCTCTGGACCATCCACTCTGTCTGGCATCAAGACCTAACCAGAGAGACTCTGCTCATAACCACAGTGGAACCAAAGTCCCCAGGGAGCCTTCTTCACTGGCACAAGCTTTGTTATTAATCCACTGCCAAGGTTTTCCTGAGGCCTCTCTCTTCTCTATCAAATTACTTCTACTGCTTTCTGCTCCCAGAATCGATTACAGTTAGTATAAATGCCACTCCTGCCTAATTCTTAAGCAAATAGATAGGACTTTTGTTTTTAATTAAATGATTAGGGCAAAGACTCCAATCAGAGATTCTGTCAACAGGGATGGGGAGGCAGTTGAGTGACTTAATGGCTCCTCCCATAGTCTCTATCTACCACCCCCAAATAAACATGCATTCTGAGTAAAAACAGTGTACTGTCCATGCAAATGAAGAGTCAAGATAATCCCTTTCATGCTTTCACCATCACCAGCTTTCCTGAACTATATTGTTCCCTTTCTGTAAATCCAGAAGCTAGCAATGCTTCAAGTGAAGGGGCCACTTTTCTTCAAGCAGCTCCAAAAAATTCTAGGTCTAAGCAAAATCCCTAACGAGCTGTCATTGGGCTTCCTATACTGTTCATAACCCCAGAGACTCTCATTTGTTCTAATTTTCAATTTTACCTAATTGATTTTTTTATTTTTACTTTTTACATAAATTTGGAAAATTTGAAAAAAAAATTTTTTTATCCAACAAACTGCCCTGACCTTGAGGTGTCTTGGTATGTCATGTTACAACTTTATGTCATGCCACTTAAATTTGAACATAAATTCATCCCAGTTTTTACTAGCTGCTTATATTTTTTATTATTGTTATTCTATTACAGATGTCCAATTTTTCCCCTTTGCCCTCTTTCACCCAGCCCATAACCTGCTCCTATAGTCAATCCCCACACCATTTTCCATGTCCATTTGTCATTTATACATGTTCTTTGACTAATCCCTTCCCCTTCTTCCCACTATTCGCCCCTCTTCCCTGTCCTCTGGCAGCTGTTAGTCTGTTCCATGTTCCCATGCCTCTGGTTCTATTTTACTTGTTAGTTTATTTTGTTCATTAGATTCCTGTTATGAATGAAGTCATGTGATATTTGTCTTTTGTCAACTGGCTTATTTCACTTAGCATAATACTCTCCAGTTCCAACCATGCTATTGCAAAAGGTAGAAATTCCTTCTTTCTTTCTGCTGCATAGTATTCCACTGTGTAAATGTACCACAATTTTTTGATCCACTCATTTACTGATGGGCACTTGGCTATTGCAAACAGCACTGTTATGAACACTGGGGTGCATAAGTTCTTTTGAATTGGTGATTCTGGATTCTTAGGGTATATTTCCAGCCACAGAAGCACTGGGTCAAAAGGCAGTTCCATTTTTAATTTTTTGAGGCAATTCCATACTGTTTTCCACAGAGGCTTCACCGATCTGCATTCCCACCAACAGTGTACTAGGGTTTCCTTTTCCCCACATCCTTATCAGCTTTTGTTGTTTGTTGACTTATTGATGATACCCATTCTGACAGGTATGAGATGACATCTCATTGTGGTTTTAATTTGCATCTCTCTGATGGCTACTGATGTTGAGCATTTTTCATATGTCTATGGGCCATCTATATGTCCTCATTGGAGAAGTGTCTATTCAGGTCCTTTGTTCATTTTTAAAATTGGGTTGTTTATCTTCCTGGTGTTGAGTCTTAGGAATTCTTTGTGTATTTTGGAGATTAAGCCCTTGGCCAATGCACCATCGGCAAATATGTTCTCCCATAGAGTCATTTTCCTTTTCATTTTGATGATGGTCTCTTTATATGGGACCAATAAAGACCCCAAATAGCCTCAACAATCTTCAGAAAGAAAAACAAAGTTGGCAGGATCACAATACCTGATATAAAACTATACTACAAGGCCACTGTAATCAAAACAGCCTGGTATTGGCATAAGAACAGACATAGACCAATGGAACAGAATAGAGAGCCCAGAAATAAACCCAAGTCTCTATGGTCAGTTAATATTTGACAAAGGGGGCAGAAGCATAAAATGGAGCAAAAATAACCTCTTCAGCAAATGGTATTGGGAGAACTGGACTGGTACATACCAAAAAAAAAAAAAGAAACTAGACCACCAACTTATACCGTATACCAGAACAAAGTCAAAGTGGATAAAAGACTTAAATATAAGTCATGACATAAAAGTCCTAGAGGAGAACATAGGCAGTAAAATTTCAGATATCCCACCTAGCAATATTTTTGCCAGTATCTCTTCTAGGGCAAAGAGAATAAATGAAAAAATAAACAAATGGGGCTACATCAAATTAAAAAAGCTTCTGCATGGCTAAAGAAACCATAGTCAAAATGAAAAAGTAGCAGTTTTTCTTGAAAGTAAGAATTTTCCAGCTAAATGCTGCAATGAGAAGGTACAGACCTGAGGGTTACTTCCACTTCTACAACAGAGCATTGTGGTACATTTTGGGATATTTCTACACTCTCCTTCATCCATGGATGAGATGAGAAGACATCGCATATATAGTGAGCATGTGTATGTAAGGGAAGTATCATATAAACTATCAATTGTGTATTAAAGGTTTTAGTGGCTTTTAGCTAATGAGTTTCTTTTAGGTAAATGTAATTTTTTTTGATAAAAAAATTAGTTTTGAAAAGAAAGGACTTAAAACATATAATTTTAAAATCATTTACACAATGGAATTCTATGTAGCAGAGAGAAAGAAGGAGATCCTACCCTTTGCAACAGCATGGATGGAACT
>VMDR010038164.1:0-10048 GCA_007922815.1 Macrotus californicus | reverse complement strand
CCTTGAGGACCCTTTCCTTTCTTTCCTTGTTATCACCCTCCCTGCTCCACTCTGGTTACCGTCAGACTGTTCTTTATTTCAGTTTCTCTGTTTATATTTTGCTTGCTTGTTTGTGTTGTTGAGTAGGTTCCACTGATAGGTGAGATCACATGGTATTTGTCCCTCCCGGCCTGGCTTACTTCACTTGGCACAATGCTTTCCAGGTCCATCCATGCTGTTGCGAAGGGTAGGAGTTCCTTCTTTCAAGTTACTTTTTCTGTCTTGCATATTCACTAAAGTGGTCCCAAATTTCTGTAATCTTGCTTCAATTTTTTTTATAATTTTCCTAAATGCACAAGTTTGTGGAAGGCATCTTAAAAGGCATAAAAAGTAGATAATGAAATAAATCCTCTGGTTTTGGAAGCATACATTCTTTTCAGAAGTTCAACAGACAGGGACTATTTTCAGGAGATCCAAGTGGCTGTTCTCAAAATCGGAGACCCACCTGCGCTTGTGAGTAGTTTGCCCTTTTACCTCGCAGAGACTAGTTGGGGACAACAAAATGTTCGTGTGTTTGTTTGTTTTTAATTTACCACCACAGGCACACTGCCCTTCACTGGGAAGGAGTCTGATTTACGTTTCGTGTAAGCTATACATTACATGCCGTGGGAGTCGGAGGTGGAATCTGCCACCTCTGTGGTGGTGTAGGTGGGAAGCGTAGGTGGAAAGCTGCCCACACCTTAGCTCTGATTTATTCCCCTGATGTTGTGCGCGACTTTTCATAGGATGTCCCGGGAAGCAGACAGCTGGCTTGCTTTTTAACCTGGCCCTAAGGTATCAGAAAAGGGAATTTAGCTCTTGCCCTTCAGTTTATTTCTGCTGCTTCAATTCTGATGGAAGTGACAAAATACTTCCACTTTGTCAGTTTGCCTGCAGAAATAATCATGGCGTTCTTGGCGTATAGAATTACCATCTGAAGCAGAGAGCCATAATAAAATTCACTTAAACAAGGTAGAAGTTCATTTTACACTCACGTTAAAATTGCGCTGGTGGAATCCTCAGAGACCTGTGATCTTTCTGTCCTTTTACTCTTCCATTTCTAAGGGGTTGCGCTAACCTGCGTCACTGAGGCTGGTTCACCATCATGCACGCACACCAGGCTGTAACAGCGTGTGAGAACACGGCCACCCCCTTTCCCTTTAGGGGCGCAATCTGGAACACCGACCTGCCACCTCCCTGACAACTCATTGCCCAGAACTTAGGCATATGGCCATACCTTGCTACAAGGGATGACAGGAAATGTAGTCTCTAGTCTAGGCGACTATATGCTGAGCTCAAGATTCTCTGACAAACAGTGGGGTGGATGTACATGCATTGGAGGATAAACAGCAGTGTCTCCCACAGACTTGATCCTATTATACTTGGTTTTATGTGCTGAAGAAACTTACTGGAATCTCTACCATTTATTTATTTTTTCTTCAATATATACAGTGGCAAACTTTAGATTTAACATAGAACAAATTAATTGAAAAATGTATGTTATTCATTCCTAAATACATATTAGGTATTTATAAGTTTGATTTGCAATTGGTATCTGATGATATTACGTAATAAATGTTTCCATGCTGTGAGTCCTGCCTCCAATCACTCCTTTGTGTGGCTACCTCAGCGCATATTCATTAACCTTAACTATATGAATGGAGCGGGAACAAACGCCGAAAGCCATGGAGAACGGCATGGAATATTTTGTGCATAGGATAAAATTTTGTCAGCACTGCAAATGCACTGTGTGAATAGAATGACTTTGACATGTAAAATAAAAGATTTTGTTAAAGCTATTAAACTCTCTGTTCAATATTTCAGTAAGAAGGATCAAATGAGTAGTCTCTTTTTGTCTAGGAGAAAAGGAGAGAAATGAATTTTGCACTACGATCTGTAGAATCGAGGTTTGATGGGCAGGCAGAAGACAGTTCAGAAACAAGGGGGAAAAGTGGATGTGTTGTTATCTAGGGATGGTAGCAAAGATTGTGAAGGGCAGAGTGAAATGTTTAGCACTGCATGTAACTGTACCAAAAGTAAATGGATAAATATAAAATTAGAAATGTTTTCTACTCATAATGAATTGCCTCTTCTGCCTGTTTGTTATGAGAGTTTATTTCTGCATGGGCCAAGTATCTTATTGCTTCACGATTTTGTTCAGTTGGTGCACATCACAGCTCCTCTTACAGTTCATGCTTGTATATATTTATTTGGTAGATGAATTAATAAAAGGTTAGTATTGGGCTTTTTCAATACAGTGTTATAGAAATACAGGAGTGAGCAAAGTAGGTTTACAGTTGTGAGTATGTAAAACATAGTTTATTCTTATATTATTATTTATTAATTATTATTTATTTGTATTGCAACCGTGCACCTGCCTTTCCCTCCCCTGTATTCAGTTAATATGCGATTTCAGCAGTGAGATGATATTACTTGTCCGCACTCACCCTTTTTTTTTTAAATGTTAACATGTGTTTGGAAAACTCAAATATGGATGTATCTTACCAAGGAGAATCAAAGTTGGACACATAAACCTTATTATTAATGGGTTCTGAAGAACTTTTGGAATTTTTATTTTCACTTTGTGCTATGTACTGCCTAACTCATTTCTTTCTATGAGTCTGGTTACTTGGCAACAGTATTCTTTCTTCCTAAATCTCAGCAAATACCTTTAAAGGTGACATGATTGTGAAAACTGGGATCTGGAAAATAAATGGACTGAGTTGCAATAGGGCGGGGCTAGTTACAGTGAAATGCACGGTCTATTTTAGCTATTCAGCATCACAGAGTCAGGCTAGAGCCGAGGGCCTGAGGGATTTGGGGTCAAGCTCCCACATGCAAAGAGGCAGAGAGAGAGATAGTGTTAGTTTTCATTTTCAGTTCAGTTTTTCATATCAGAATCAGAGAATGCAAAGCATAAGGAAGAATCCAGAGATGGCCACGGGGCTTGTTTCTAACGCCACTTTAATATGAATTCTAATACTGGGCGAGAGTTTACACAGATTGTTCTGAACTTTCAAGAAATAAAACTACAGTTTCACTTTTTAATTTAGTTGTTTCAGACATAGCATATTTGTCTACAGCTCTGCTCCTATAAACAGTACAGGTAGAACACCATAATTGATAGTCCTACCTGGACTGTACATTATAGAAAAAGATTGATTTTCCCGAAAGGAAACCAGCATGCCAAATAGACTCCTATCACCACACAGTTCTATCGGAATGTCAAGTGGGAATCTCACACTCAAAATGCCTAAAACAGAATTCTTGGTTTTGTCTCCCAGTCAGTCACTCAGGGCAGAAATCGAGATGGTGTCTTTGAGGCTCCTCGTCTCTCTTCACGTGCAACTTATTAGCGATGCTTATTAACTCTAACTCCAAGATATGTCCCCGATCTTACCATTTCTCACCACCTTCATCACCATTGTGCAGGCTGAAGCCAGTTGCTGATCCTTTGAATTCCCACGACAGCCTCCTAATCTTTCTCCCTCCTTACATGCTCCCCGTACTCTTTTCTTCCCTGGAAAAAGAAATCATTTCTTAGCATCCCCTCGCTCTAGCAGGAGACATCCACACATACTTAACGAATAGATACCATGGGCAGGGAGGAAGTGAGGAACAAGCAGCAGTTGTCCACTACAGGGTGGAAGGAAAAAGCTGGTATCACTTGTAATTTTAATGACGTCTGTCTATCGAGTTTAGAAACGCCGTGTTTATCGTGTGGGAAAACACTGGAAGCCTCAGAGTGTCTGATAAGCTGGTGGACTTCCATAAAGCAAGTTATATCTAAAGTCAGCAAGAGAGACATTAATACATTGTTATTTATTTTTTAAAACAAAGAACTGCTTTGAGTTCAAGATGGGATGATACACAGTGTTTGGACTGGGTGGTGTGATAGAACAAGCTGCCAAGTAGCTTTGCCCAGGAGTAGTTGCAAGTTACTTGTGACAAAAGTACCTAAAAGAAGGATGAGAGGTCACTCTAGAAAAGCCACAGACTGTTAACATGAATATAAACAGATATTTGTATATGTCTGGTAGTAAGATAGAGCAGACAGGGCGCGCACAGCCAGCTCCGGGTACGTTTTGAGGAAGGCTGCCATTCCACCTGGCGGCAGTAGATGGGGGTGGTGTGCCAGAAGAGAGCCTGGGAGGTTGTGACGGAGACCTGCAGGAAGTAGTTTATGCAGGTGCACGCTCAAAAAAAGACAGTGTTTTGTCTGAGGAACAGTAAATTGTATTCATAATTCACACATCATTATTAATTCATTTTGTATTCATTATCATACGGCAGACTCATTTGGCATTTAGGCAGATGTCACAGTGTAGGTACTGACGGGAGCTATCTACACAGGTTCCGACCGGACTGTGTGCAGGTTTTGTGGGCACATAAGTGGGAAGAAAAAATTGTTTTTTTTTTTTCCCTAACCACAACACAATTTGGCTGTAGATCGTACCAGGATGTGCCCAGCTAATGGCTTTCAGTGTCTAATTCTGTAACTATTCTGTGTGTCATTACTTCCCTTTGCACATTTTTGGCAGATTAAGTCTGGCAGATGAGAATCTCCCAGTTTGGAGAGCTCCGAATGAGCTAAAAATTTAATAATCTATTGCTGACCCAACCACCCAGAGTGGAACAGATAATCCTTTCATAATGGACTTCGGAAGCCTGGTTTGTGTAGCCAGAGACCGAAGGCAGCCTGGTATATTGGAAAGAGAGGGCCTTTGGGACAGGAAAAAGATGGGATCTGGTGTTGGCTCTGCCACTAACTAGCTCAGGGACTTTGGGAAAATCAATTAACCTTCCCAGTCTCAGGTTCCTAATCTATAAAATGAAGGGATTGCATGAGATCATCCCAGAAGTCCCTCCCTGTGCTAAAAATAGTAAAATTTCCTGGTAGAGTTTTGAAACTCTAACACTTCTTTGTGACCTACTTCAAATCAGATAAGTTGCAAAGCTTGCTCTCCATGAATCGTAAAATGTATATCATCTATGAGTAAATGCACCGCGAGTGGTTACAAGTGTGATTTATTGCCAGTGGATGGTGCAGTCTCTGGTGGAAGTGACAATGCTTGCTGTAGAAGCCTTTCTTAAATCTCAGAAACGACAGGCGAGAAACTTGGGGAAAGAGGCCTGACTTCAGGACTCCTTTCTCACAAATGAACACAATTTGACAAACTGCATGTCATGCCCGGCATACACCTCACAAATGTGCAGAAACATGTCCCAACTCTAAACCAGATTTTCCTCAGCGCCGAAGTCACTAGAAATGAAGCAGATGCAGCAGATGCTCAGAGGAGGTCATTAACTCTTTGAGGACAGCAGGCACCTCTCTCCACTGTGGTGTAGCAATTGAGTTCTCCAGTAAGGCTCTCATATGCTCCCTGATCAACACAGGAAACGGTGGGCCAGTTGGTGAAACCCCAGATAAATGAACTGACAGGGAGCAGTTAAACAGATCTAGTAGATAAAGACCATCAAGTTATTAGGGGAAAACTAGTCAATTTCTTTTTAAAGAGATGGTTAATAAACATGAGGAGGATGCATATTTATAATTTTAAAATCTTGGACAGGGCTTCAAAGGAGGAGTACACTCTTTCAATAACCACTGTCAGAAAAGGGAGACTATTCTGTCAAAGGTCTCACACTTCCATGTCTTTGATAATGAATGGATGAGTGAGGTGTGAAAGGAACAGTTCGTCAGGCATCAAAGTTGGGATTGATCATTGTTTAACCTGACTATCCAAAATCAGGTAGGGGGAGTCCCACTGCTTCCTTGTGTCTGCAGGGGGTTCGAAGCTCTTCAGTGCTATCAAATGCTGGTCATTGGGATATGTTGTAAGAGTATTTCATTAGATGGAAAGGACTGAAAAATGAGAAGGAGCTCATCTGTAAATACTAAGCAATGACTATGTGCCCAGAGCACGTGCTCGTGCAGGAATACCACGATGTTCAGAAGCAGTTATGAGAGCAGATAAAGAAATAATCAGAAAATCACCATGTGGCATCTTTAGAGCCGCTGGGATTAATGAGGGAGGAAGGACCGTTGGTAGGACTACAGAGGACTTCTAGAAGAAAACAAGACAGACTGCTGGATAGTTGAAGGATGGGTGGGAGTAATCTAAGTTAAAACACAGGGCAAGCAGAGTGTGGAAAAGCATAAGAAACTAAGAGGACCTATGGTATCTACTGAACACTAGTTAGCATGATATGGCAGAAGGAAGAAAGACGCCTGAGATGAAGTCATGGTAGATGTGGTGTGGGAGGGAGACAAGGCTGGTTCTTGAGGACTACTCCCAGGGAAAAGTAGATGCTTTTAGGAGAGACAGATCCAATTTTGAATGCTTTCTTGTCATTGACTGTGTGTCTCTGAGAAAGTTGTTTAATTATAAATAATGGTTTCCTCATCTTTAAAGTGAGGGTAGTGATGTCAGTCTCAGAAGCTCATTGTGAGGTTTTGAAACAGGACTCTACTGATTGAAAATAAAGATCCACAGCTTAGCTTTCAGAAGGAGGCATGAGTTTGGGCAGGATCTCTGTCAGCCACCTCAGTTTTCTATCCACAGATTCTGCAGAGAGGAAATTCACCCGAGCATGGCTTCCTGCTTTCCATCCCCTCTCCTACCCCACTTTGCATGAGTGACTGTGGTTGACATCGTTGTTAGTTGTGTGACTTTTTATAGACAACATGCCTGACGTGGTGACAGAGGAAATCCCTCCTAACTCTGCCAGGTGTGTCTCCTTAGTCCTTTTGGATTCAAACTAAAGGTTCTGGTCACCTAGCACTATGGCTGCCCTCTCTAAAAAGACCAAGAGTCCAGGCAAATATCTCTGTTTCAACCTCCTGATAACATTCCCACACCATCACCTTGATTCATCTTCTTGGACCTCTGACACACAGTTAACCTGGTCCCAGGAGCTAACAGATGCAGAGCTTATACAGGAAAATAACTCCTAATCCCCCTGCAACCTTCTAAGAAGTTCCCTTCCTATTTTGCATTTTATCTAAAATCTGGCAAGTTAGGTAGCAATCTGGCGATACACTCACTGTGCAGGAGGCGTGGCAATGTGTGAAAATGAAGCACAAAATTACTTCAAATAGTACAATTCTAAAGTGTTGTAAGTTACAAAGCCGAATATTGCCTGCCATTATTAAGTTCAAAGGAAGAAATCCAAGCCCCTAAACTTAACCCCCATTCTAAGTGAAAATTGAATAAAAAGTTTTAAGTTAAACCCGAAAGAAACTAGAGTCCAAACAAATGTGAGTCTTTTTTCCCCCCCTCTTCCATTTATTTCTCTGCTCAGTCTCAGTCATGTAGGATTTGGTCAAACACGAGGGAGCAGAGAGGCTCCCTTAGCACATGAGCTTGGGCCAGTTTACTGGAAGTGTTCATTCAGGACCTCTGGATTTCGATACTTCAGTCAAAGTTTCTCACGTGCCCTAGTTTTAAAAGTTCAAAAAACAGGCCACACGAGATTTTCCCAGCACTGGTCCCAAACCCTCAAATTTTAGAGAACATAGCATCTACAGCAGTTATGACAAGCAAATATTATTCTTATCATCTAGTACTTAGTTCAATTCAGACCCGAATTAATTAAAGTTTTTAAATTTGCAAACAAATCTGGTTTTGTTAAAGATCGAGAATGAAGAGAAGAATAAGTCTTCTTGACATTCACCTTACCAGAATCTCAGCCTAGTCTAGTTGTCCAAAGTCTAAGACCTATGCACTTTAAGTCCACTCTCTGATATGTTAATGGTAATTACTACACTATGCTTATAGATAGAGTGGGGAAGACTCACCTATGCAAACTGACTCCCGTTCCTCAGAGTGATATTGGAGACAGTTCAGCCTTAAAGAGGTTGCAGATTTGTACTAGTGGTACCTCAACTGGTCCCTTTTCTCCCTGTCCTCCATATTTTGAAAACTATTAAATTCTTCTTTGGCTCTTAAGCCAAGCTCCCTCTGCCCACGTTTGTCACCTGCAGACTCAGCAGATCTCTCAGGTCTGATTCTTATTCACTGGAGCCCAGGGCATGCTAAGCCCTTGCCACATGTGCTTACCACAAAAGTTTCCTTTCTTCTCCTCTGCTTCTGGGATTTTGAAAACTGAGATAACTTGTATTTTGATGGTATAATGCATCTTTTCTATGGCTTCGTCTCTTTCTGCTCCGGTAGACTATTCCAGGAGACTATTCTCTCCTGTTTCTCTTTTCCAGAAAGTCCAGCTGAGCTGCTGCTTTTTTTTTTTTTTTTAATTGAGTTTTTATCATTAAAAACATACCCCTGATTATTGCAAATTTTGATTGCTTAAATTTCTTTTTAATGATGAAGGCTTTATTTTTTAGAGCAGTTTTAGGTTCATAGCAAAATTGAAGGCAAAGTACAGAGATTTCCCATGCACCTCCTGGCCCCACACCTGCATAGCCTCCCTCAACACCCTTCACCAGAGACAAATGGCACATGTCTTACAAATGATGAACCTACACTGACACATCAGAATTGGCCAAAGTCCGTAGTTTACCTTAGGACCCACTCTTGGTGTTGTCATCCTGTAGGCATCCACTGTTCTGATACCATACAGAGAACTGTTGACTGCCCTAAAAATGCTCTGTGCTCTGCCCATTCATGCCCTGCCCCCCGACTCTGGCAACCACTGATCTTTATATTGTCTCCAGAGTTTTGCCCTTTCAGCATCATAAACTATGTAGTTCGTCTTTTCAGATGGGCTTCTTTCACTTAATAGACATTTAAGATCCCTCCATGTCTTTTCATGGCTTTGTAACCAAACAAAACGGAGGTTCAGGTGCCTGCTGCAACAAAAGCTAAACTCGTGAGGCAGGTGCCACATAACCTGGGAGGATGACAGGCTCCTGTCTCGAAGGCCATCTCTGTCTTCCTGCTCCAGCCTGAGGCTCACATAGGGATCTTTCCAGCCTTTGGCTCACTTAGGGCCCCATCCGTTCATACTTTTAGCTCTTGGCAGCTCAGTGTAAGAACCTCCTCCTGCTGCCATCTTGACCAATGGCGGGGAGACTCCCCGACTCTCAGACTGACTGCCTGCGTTAACAGCTTGATATCCCATTTCTTTTCAGCACCGAATAAAGATTTATTACCTGAATATACTAATGTATATATGTAATAACCTACTAAAGGACATTTTGGTTGCTTCCAAGTTTTGTGAGTTATGAATAAAGCTGCTGTGAACAAGGATTTTGTGCGGACTTCAGTTTTCAACTCCTTTGGGTAAATACCGAGGACCATGATGAATGGATCCCATGGCAAACAAATGTTGAGTTTTGAAAGCATCTGCCAAACTGTCCTTCAGAGTGCCTGTACCATTTTGCATTCCCGCCAGCAGTGAATGGGAGTTCCTATTGCTTCATAGCCTCCCCAGTGTTGCCAGTGTTCTGGATTTGGGCCTAATTGGTGTTTTTTATTTTCTCGTGGTTTTAATTTGTATTTCCCTGGCGGTACATGATGTGAGAATCTTTTCACATGCTTGTTTCACCTCTGTGCGTCTTCTTCAGTGAGGTGTCTGTCAAGGCTTTGAACCACTTTTTAAGTTAAGTTGTTTTATTATTATTGAGCTATAAAAGGTCTTTGTATATTTTAGATAACAATCCTAATTGGATGTGTATTTTGTAAATATTTTCCCCAGTCTGTGGCTTGTCTTCTCATTCTTTTGACGTTGTATTTCACAGTGTAGAAAATTTTAATTTTAATAAAGTTCAGCTTAGCGATTATTCGTTCATGAATGTGCTTTTGGTGTTGTATCCTGCTGAACATTCTCAGATGCTCCCTAAGCTAATTGCTTTCCTCTTCCATCACATGTAGGGGACTCTGCTTGTGTAACAGAAACCCCTCTGGGTTCTTGCCTGACGCAAAAAAGAAAAAAGCAAGACAAAACACCCGTGACTCCCAATGCCAGAGTCTTATGAAAAGTAAAGGAACTATTTATTCAAAAGTTATACAGGTTCAGAATGATGGCAGAATTCTGTTTTTTAAGCCCCACTCCCTTTAGAAACAAA
>VMDR010038163.1:0-10051 GCA_007922815.1 Macrotus californicus | reverse complement strand
TGCTGATATTCAGGAACATGCTGGAAATTGCCCAGATTCAATCCTGCATCTGTATTGGCTTGTTTTCTATTTTTACTCATGCAATACACACTATTAGAGCACTGATAATCTCATGAAATGAAGAGTCTGGATTAAAGTGCTTCTCAATTACCTTTCTAAGACATATGTTTTATAACTGTGTGTTACATTCTTTAGCAATTGTGTTAAAATATTATCTTGGTTCATAAATAAAATGATTTAATTTTTTGAAATTATTCCAACTTGTTCGTTGATTTTCACTATTAATCTAAGAATATATTTCTCAAATAACACACAATGCACATAAAAGAAAATGTTGATATTGCCTAAAATTTAACTGTATTAAAGTATTTATTAATTCCAGATTTTTAAAAATTGTTGCAACCACTGAGGTGGAATTTAGAGTTTTGCTCAGTGTTAAGCATTATTTTATTAGTCATTGAATTAAATTGAAATCATTTGCATTTACTTTTGGTTGCTTATTTTTGCTCAAGACAGTACTTTATGAATGCAGATAAAGGAGCCTTCTGCAATATTACATGTTATTAGAGCTTAATGTTTACAGTTGTCAGATCAGAACTGTCAGATGCAAATTTCTCTCAGGTGTTCATGCTGTCAGGAATGATTTTCAGGATATGTATGTATATATGTATATGTATATGTATATGTATATATCTATATCTATGTATTACTTTGGAGCGTGTATTAAATAATTTCCGAGGTGATTTCTCTTGTCTTCCCCGGGGCAGGACTGACTGACGGCTGCTGCAGCAGACCTACGGTGGTTTCCCAGACCTAACCTCGTAAAGCTTGATCTGTGGCCCTAGAGGGAAGAAATAAGCTGTTGGTCATCAAGGAACTCACACTGCTGCTGGTAAGCAGGAGATATTCCTAAACACTATCACCAAAGGAGGGCACTGGTCACAGATTTCTAGTGTATTCTCTGCTCTCTAGATTTTGGGACATTTGAATAATGTATACATTTTCTTAAATGTTAAAAGCATATTTGCGTTAAAGTATAGTGCTTTATTTGTTTCTTTCAAGTAACACTAAGAATATTGACTTTAGGTAGACACTGTTTATGTTTTGACTACCTAATATCAACTTCCATTTCTTATCAATACCCTGGTTTTCTTTTGAAAAATGGTCTCTCTCCCATTGTATGTAGCCTGGAAGGTGGGGTTAATCATATTATACTGTTTTGACTTACCAAAGCTGAAGGGCCCCCACATCTCAGTACTCAGGTACTGTTAAAGCTACAAGTGGAAATAGCTTCAGCCAAATAGATTCTCTCTGCTAAGAATATAAATCTGAAGTGGAATGAAACAGAATGGAAGAGATAGCTTGTATTTATTTATTCCAGTAGTTTTTCCATTGCAGAAAGGCAGTTCCAAGTCTGGGTTCTTGCTCTGACTTTAATCCTGGTGTTCAACAATTCCATCCACTTGGTAATACCCTGATATCTTTCCAGTAAATGCCTTTTTATTTAAGCTATCTAGAATGGGTTTCTGTTGTTTGCAAACAAATAACTAATACAGGACATACTGAAGTTAAGTTACATCGTTAAGTAACACCAGCAACTTCAGCATGAAAAGTCACATGGCTTTAAGCTCTTATTGCAGACTTTTGCTGGAGTCTGGAGACTATCAATTAGCTGCCACCTTTTTTTGAATCTTTTTTAAATTTTGGAAAGTTCTTTTGTTCTTGACCTTCAGAAATGAACAATTCTAATAAAATATTAAAAGATATGGGCCTGATTTATTTTAACAGAATGAAAATGAAAGAGGAGAGATTTTTTTTTTTAGCTTGACAATATTGATGTCTACTTTCCTCTAATTTTAATGCAGAGGCTGTCAGTGTACATTAGAGACAACTCAGTAAATCTTTACAGAGAGCAGACACTGAAAAATATCCTCCTGATTATCCATTTCCCTCTTGAGACCAGAACTACATTATACATGATATACAGTACATCTCAACAAAAATGGAATATATAGCTAATTACCATTATAGGCAAACACATCAGAGATTAAAGAAAAAAAAAACAAAGCTAGGTGGATATAGCCTGTTTCTAATTATCCAGGGAGGCAGAGAAACTTCTGTTTGTAAATTACACATTTTCATCTTTCTTCTTGTCTTTGTCACTCTTCTCCGTTTCCCTCTCCTTGTTTCTGTGTGTGTGTGTTATTGCATATTCAAGTCATTCTATTGCTTGTTTGCAGCAGAACAAAAGAATGCACAAGAAGGATTTGTAGCCCACAGTATCCTTGGAAAAAGTAGATGGAGAGCAATTGCTTCTACTGAAATCATGGTCGTTTCTCTCAATTTCCCTGCTTTGCAGACTTACGTAGGTACGGTAGAGAGCTTCTTTAATATTTCAGTGATTTTCACTGTAAGTGCAGGATTTTGGTGCTGCTTACAGTGCAGCTGCTTACTCTCCATGTGACCTTGGCAACATATCACTTAACCTTTTTTCAGTACTCACTTTTTATGCCGTATAATGAAGTGCTTGGATTAGTGATCTTTAAGGACTTTTTTCCTCTAAAATGAGAATAGTAGATATTGTTACAAGTGATTGTCAACATATGCATCCCTAAGATCAGTTTCTCCAGTAGAGTAAGAAAACATTCTTTTCAGTGGAGGAAGGCCAAGAATAAAAATTATGTATAATTGCTATGTTTCCCCTGTGTTAGTTTTAGACTCTGATAGGAAATCTCTTTGTACAAAACAATCTTTACCTAAAATATCCCATGGATGGGATGACTCATCTAGTTTTAAAATTAGATTTCACTGGTCGAAGCATGGTATTTAAATTGTATCCTCTGAGTTTTAGCTTGAAATTGAAGGCTTAGTGCTCACTGTTGCTTTTGAGTGGTTTACTAGCTTTGGATAAAAGACCTTTATGCTCTATGTGAGCAAAGTATTTTACAACATAGACAACTATATGGTTCATCTCTCAATTAAAAATATTTTTATATTTATCTCTGAAAAAGTTTAATTTGAGAAACATTTATTGAGTGCCAGGCATAGTAGTGAAAGATGAGGACACAAAACAAATTAACTGCTGTGTGTGCAGTAGTAAACGCCAACAGTCTATGAACTGAATATTCCTTCCCCACCTGCAATCCCCTTTTTTCATGTATTGGATTCATGATAACTTTTAGTTCCTTGATTCTTCAGTTTTCTATTTCTCGATCTTGGCTTTATTTGTTTCTGCAGTTAAGCCTGAAAACTAAAAACCTCACCTGGTCCCTCTTCACACTAACCTTGATAGCTCTGTCTCCATGTCACACCTGCACTTCTTTATACCTGCACTTCACGGCCCCATCGGCAGTGTGGCTTATCTGTTTATTATGTCTAGCAACTGAGAACTACTAAAGGAAACCACAGAACTAGGGGAGGTGGGAGAGAGCAGAGGCATAGTCTCCAGCTTCAGCTAAGCACGTAAATCTTCCTGGAAATCCTTTAAGCTTTCCATCAGTCTCTCTTCCATGCATTATTATTATAAGCTCCCACAACTCTCCTTAAATTTCCTAATCTGTTCCTATTTGTTGATTCTCAGAAGATGACAGTGATTTGGAATTTATAGAGAAAACAGACTGGACGAGGAGAAGTCTAGTTTCTTAAACTTTACCCTGTAACATGGCCACTCTTACCTTTCCCCCCTGTCTTTTCAGAACAAGCAGTTCTTTTCTTCTTCTGTTAAAAAAGTCTTCCCCCTTTGCCATGGATTCCATCATCCCCATTTCTCAGGGACTTCAGTCCATCAGGTACCATGGCTGAATCTTGTAACTTCACCATTTCTTTCTATAGCGATTCCTTTAAACAAATTTCCATCCCTCTAAACTAAAACAGTTAATAAATTCAGACCTCATTTAATTTTTGTATATTCTTTTAAGTGTCACACCATATTATTCTGTCCACTAGCAATAAGCTTCTTAAGAGAATATCCCTCATCTCTTACTCATGCTACTTGCACATAGCTAGCTCACCATACTTAGCGGATTCTAGTTCTCTGGAAATCCATGGAACTTCTTTTGCCAAAATTGCTAAACCTTCTAAATGCAAAATTGAATGCATAATTTATAGTTCTTCTAGAATTAATTTCTGAGTAGTGTTTGATAGTAGAGTGGACTATTTCATTTTCTTCCCATTGAAATGCTTTCTTCCCTTGGCTTCATTGTTTTCTGTCTACTTTTCTGAACTATCTTTCATAGCTTCCTTTTTGGGCTTAGAGCCTGCACCATACCCTATGTTTTTGTGTTTACCATAGTTTTTATTTAAAGCACTAATATCTTAAAAATATATCAGTTGACAAAGGTAGAGACTCTGTCAAATTTTCTGTCGCCTCAATGTTAGCATCAACTGCTTCTATGGTCTCCTTCACATTAAAAAGCAGAAGCTAGAAACTATGTTTCTGAGAAGACCCATGGCTATCACAAGGAAATATAATTTTATTATTATTATTTTTTATCCTCACCTGAGGACATTTTTATCATTGCTTTCAAAGAGAGAGGCAGGGTGGTGGGAGGAGGGAGACAGAGACAGAGAGAGCTAGAAACACTGATGTGAGAGAAACATCGATTGGTATGCACCCTGACTGTGGTATGAACCCACAATCTCCAGGGATATACCCTGACTAGGAATCGAATGCACAACCTTTTGGTGTATGGGATGATAACTCAACCAACTGAGGCACCCCAACCAGAGCAAGCAAATATATTGATGATGCCACAATCTATATCTCAAGCGTATAAATGTAAGAAAATCAGAATACAGTTCTAAAATGTCTCATAGTGATTCTTTCATCAATTTAATGGATAAATTATCTCATATACAACAAAGAAAATTTTATGCCAATGAAACTGTAACATATTCTGTTAGATATGTTAAAATGTTACAAAATGTGCAAATAAGAGTTGATAAAATATGGTACCTCACATTTTTAAATTCAGCTTGTATAAAACTGAGCCCATAATTTCTATGTCCTAAATTAATTGTTTTATTTTATCTCCTTAGTAAATGACATTTCAGTTTCACTTGATTTCATAACCCCCAAACTGGGAGTCATCCTATATTATTCTAGCCCTCTTTATTCCTACTGTTCACTAAGTCCTCTCAATTCTAAATGCTTCAGTGAGGTCTGTTAAATCCTTACTCACAGACTCTATCTTAGCTATCAGAGTTCTGTTTAGCATAATTTTCAACTGCATTATTGTATCTTATAATTAATGTTTCTATCTGTCATATAATCTTTTTTTATTCTTAAAATGCGATTGCTCACATGCTTGTGTGAAATCTTCAAGTGATTCTTCATTACCTTCAAGATAAAACTTAAATTATCTTGGATGTAAAAAAAAATAGGGAGCATATGTTTTTCTGATTCTGTCTTTCCCATGACATTCCGTACATATAGCTCCTATTCAGCACATTCCTTAATTCATGTCCTTGGAGTTTCCTGTGGCTTTGTACTGTAGTGACACAACCTCCCCCTTTGTACCTCAAGAATTACCATAAATGTCATCTCCTCTTAACGGTGTTTTGATGGTCCTCAGTAGTCCACACTGGACCACAATTGTTGAATTCTTTTGTGCCCATACTTCTAACACTTTGTTCTTATCTTTCAGCATATCACTTATTATGCAGTATCATAAGTATTTTTAAATTGTTGGGTAACTTTCTATCTGGTTTATGAGACTGTGAGAATCTTTGATGACAAGGAGTACCTAGAGCCTACCAGATATAGCTAATACAGAATAAAAGGTTGATAAATAAATGAATTCTAGTGGTTGCCAAAATCTAACAGGAATACATATTTATAAAACTACATATTTATAATGTGGGTAGGATTGTTTTGTCCATGGACATGGAACTGGTTTTTAACTGCTTTCTACCATAAACTTATAAAAGACTCATACTTTCTCCAATCTCATGTTAGATAGTAAATACCCATATCAGAACGATGTGAGCAGGTTTGTTGACGATGAATGAGTTCAATGGAAATCGTTGACTTGCAATGTCAGAATAGTGTAATTTCTTTGGTTAGGAAATCAGGTTCCCTACAGAAGGAGCTGGGAGGACATTTATTCCAAGTTTTTTCAGCCTGAAATGGCTCATTCAAGTTATTTCAATATACTTTCTGCTAATGATCATGTCATAAAAACTGTTCCACAAAACTTGTTCGGTACGCAATATTGACCTTCCTGTCTACTAACTTTATTCTATCTCTTGATTGATCTTATTTGCTATTTGGATTCAGTCCAGTATTTTTTTGCGGCCAGCTTGGACAATCAATATTATGGTTCTAAATCCCAGTTACATGGCCTCAGGCTTCCTTTTGGCACATTCCTTACTTTATTAACCCAGACCAGGGTTTCTCACTAGAATAGCTGTGTTCTAAATATGTGGAGAGCTTAAAAAGCACAGATTAGTAGTTTCCAACCCAGATCAATTGGAGAAATCTCTAGGTATAGGATTCAAGAATGGACATTTTTTTAAACAGCCAGGCATGAGTATTATTGACTGAGGCCCTGTGGCCTAACACAGTGGCCTTTTGTGTTCTAAAAGCAGAATAAAAGTCACCATCCTCTGTTCTTTGGCACAGGCAGCAGGACAGTCTATAACTCAGTGTAGAAGCATAGGTTTCGAACGAGACAATGCCTCCTAAACAAGTTTGCAGATAAGACAGAGGAAAATAGGTTTTAGAATGGTTCAGTAAATAATTTACAAAAATTCCAAGATCATTGATTCAATTTAACTGTGTTCCAAGACGAATCAGATTCCTAAAATCTCACCTAAAACTTTTGTAATGGAAACAAAGCTTTCTAATAATACATAAACTTTTTAGTTGTCTTCTGATTAAATTGAGTAGATAATGCCAAGGTTTTGAGTTTCCAGAAGTTCAACTGATTTTTTTTTAATTCAAATTTTTAAGTTTTATTTAATTGAATTTAAATCTGTTATACTTTTGGATTTTTTTCTGGTACAAAGCTGTTAAAAGATATTAGGAATATATACTCAATGATTTCCATTGGCATCAGAACAATAAAAATTTGTTTCTAACGTTTTTGTTTCTGGGGAGCTCTGAAAGCTGAAAAGCTAAATCTCTGAACACATTGCTTTTATTTGCAGGACAAAAATGAAATAGGTTTACTTGGAAATTAGAAGTTGCTAATCCTATTTCCTAGAGTTGTTAACAGTGAGTCAGTGTTTACAATTGGATTACCCACTGAACCACGGGCTGTGTACCATGTGCAATGGAAATTGAAAAAGGCTGTATGACTAGCTGCCATTGATTTTACGGTGCTGATCAATGGTGAATGTACCATCTCCTTAACACAACTCTGTATAGCTCTATTAAAGTTCACGTTCATGACTAGAAGCAAATGATTGGGTGAGGAAAAAAATTAAAAATACAATTATTAATGATACTGACATTTTGCTGCCTCAATAATAACTTTTTTTTCAGGTTAACATTTTATAGAAGTGTGTAGGTGTTATTGAAGTCATCATGTCATACTGGGAGATAACATTTAAAAAAAAATGTTTCCATCACTAGATAACATGTAAAGCCTGAGCTGTTCTCCTAGTCCTCATATTAGGATGAAGATGTTGTCTTCAGTCTTCTTATATAATAGCGTGTTACTTAGGTACGATGGAGAAACAGGATAGTGTGTGTGTGTGTGTGTGTGTGTGTGTGTACAAATGGCATCGGTACAACGAAAATTTTGTTTCTAACATTTTTGTCTCTCTCTTTCTCTTTCCCTGTCTCTTTCTTCACTTATCTATCTACAGAACGGACAGATTTATTATAAGGAATTAAGGAATTGGCTCACATGATTATGGAGGCTGGCAAGTCCCAAAATCTGCAGGGTGATTTAACAAGCTGCAGGACCAGGGGGGCTGATGGTATAATTTCAGTGTGAAGGCCAGCAGGCTCCAGACCCAACAAGAGTCAATATTTCCATTCAAGTCTGACAGCAAGAAAAAGTTGCCTTTATAATTTTTGCCTTATCTGAGTGTCCTGTGTGTTTGGATATTCTCTTTTTCTCCCTCTTTTCTCTCTGTCTGTATATACACACACACTTTACATCTACTTTTTTCAGTTTTATTTTACTTTTACTTGAATATTGGCAATAATAGAATGTTCATGTAAATATATATATATGTAAGAGGGGGAACCAGGTGCAATCTTTAATTCCAAGCAGAGTTCCCATCCTCATCATTGTCACACACATAATCGAAAGGGATACCAGGGTCTGGACAGGAAACCTCCCTCCCTAATTCATTTATATGTATGTATATGTATATATATATGTATATCTGTGTGTACACACACACATACATATATATTTGTAGAGAAGAAAAGCTGGCAGTGTGAGTAACAGAGGACAGAGATTAGGTGAAGAAGGCAGGGGGTATATCCCAACAAATTACATCTTTAGAGAGTATAGTGGGGAAGGCAGAGGTATGGGCAGGACCTGGTAGCTGGGACCTTGTAGCTTGGCCTCTTGATCTTACTCAAGTGAACCTAAAGGCCTGGTTCTGCCCAGGACCTGGGTTGGTGCTAGAAAGTAAAAGTCAAGTTGATTTTGCCTGGAGGCTGATGATGGGCTGGAGTTTTGTACAGATGACATTTCTACTCTAAACCAAAGCTTCTGGGGAAGCCAAAGGCTGGAGCAAGGGGCTTTGAAGCTTGGGAGTCACAAGTAGTAAACAACAGGGTGAGCTAGAGGTCATAGTATCTTCCCCACCAGGAGCTGAGCTAGAGCTTGCTCCTGCTACAGTCAGAGAAGCAGGAGGCTCAGGTACAGGAGAAGCTGCTAAAGGTGAGGTGAGGAGGTGTGCTTGAGTGCGTTTAGGGTCCCAGATCCTCCCTGTCCTCCTGGCTGTTTCTCACTCTCACCCACTCATTGGTCCAGAGAGGTGACAGGCCTGACCCAAAAGTGCCATGTTCATTTCTTCTCACTTTTTTCTAAGGACATTAACTGTGCATGTCCTGGAGTCCAGACTGGGTTGATCCTGTGCGGTGAGGCCTTTGGATGAGAGAGCAAACCATCCTCATCATGGAGAAGAACAATCATGTCCCCTAAGGATAGGACTGTAGGTGTCTTGGCTCCCTCTCCCCCTAGGGAATGAAGCCAACCCCGGCAATGTATCACCTCCCTGCCCCCCCACCCCCAAGAGATGATCAGTCCTGGCTGGCTAGGGGAAGAGAATTCCTTGAGGAAAGTGACCCCAGCTCCAGTGTCCTGAAACAGCAGGGGTTAATGTCAGTCAGGGTGAGGGTAGCTGTGATTAGAAAAGAGACTGTTTTTCTTGAATTTTCTCTCCCTCCATAGAATGATCTTGCTGAAATCTTCAGGATACATGGAAAATAACCCTGAGTTCTCTGCTGAAAGGTGCCTCTCAAACCTCATCCCATCCAATCCTGGAGGCAACTTGGTTCACCCCTTGTTGGTCTTGGTCACCTCTAGCATTTCATAAGGGATACACACACACACACACACACACACACACACACACACACACACACACAGAGGCTTGGGCTTCTAGTCTCCTAGGGGGCTGTGGACAGTGATTGGCTCAAGGTGGTTCTACCGCAGGTACAGAGAAGGAGACTTAGATGTCCTGGGTTAAAGGAGGTATGAGAGTGTGTCTGGCCAGGCAGGAAGTGGGTCTTCCTCCATATAGGTAACAACTCTTCTATTTCTTCTTTCAAGATCACCTTTCCCAAGTGGTAAGTCACCTTACTGAGTTCCTCTCTCTATGCTCCCTAACAGCCTTCATCTCCTCTCCAGAATCATCATTTTCCTCCTCTTCTTCCTCTGCTTCCCTCTGAGATGCCTTCTGCTTCTTCTATTCTGTCTCCACAATGGCCAGCAAAGAGGGGTATGGCCAGTGTTGGCTGGTTGGGCCAACAGGCTGGGCTGGAGGAAACTCAGATGACTCCATAAAGAGGTCCTCAATGAAAGGCTTGCTCTGAGGGCTGCCTCCCATGGGCTTTCTCTGTTTGTGGAGAGGTAACTTCTTA
>VMDR010038162.1:0-10046 GCA_007922815.1 Macrotus californicus | reverse complement strand
TGTGTCTTTGTTCTGCCACATGTAATGCATCCATTTGCATGGGTTCTCTTTACATTTTCTCCTCATCACTACTTTTAGGCAATTTGATTACATTATGCTTTTTAGTAGTTTTCTTTAGGTTTTTGTAACTAGTGAGCTCTTGGATCTGTGGATTTATAGGTATCTCAAATCTGGAAAAATTTCAAGTTCAGTTTTTCAAATGTATTTCTGGTCTACTCCCTCCACTGGGAATTACAATTACAAAGGCTTAATTTTATTTAGTTTATCTCACATATTAGTAACGCCCTTTTTAATTATTTTTCTTTTTTTGTATTTAGTAATTTTTATTGCTGTTTTCTAGTTCACAGATCTATTCTTCCAAAATATCTCATCTTCATTTCATGGGGTGTACTTTTCATTTCATTCATTTTGCTTGTCATCTCTCAAAGTTTGATCTGGGTCCTTCATTTATGTCTTAACGAACACACTGCTTTAATGTCCTTGCCTGTTTATTCTAAAGTCTCTGTCACCCCTAAGTCAGTTTTGATTGATTAATGTCTTTTATCCTTGGATTGCATATTTTTGCTTTTTTCCATCTCTGGTTGTTTTTTAATCAGAAGCAAGATATTATGAATTTTACAGTTTTTGAGTCCTGAATTTTTTTTATTCGAATAAATATTTTTAGCTTTGTTCTGATAAGCACATCAGTTCCTTTTAAATAGTAATTCATCTGCTTTTGGTTTTTGTTTTGTTAGGGTAGTAACCACATGGTTTAGTATATTGTTAATTATTCCCCATTAGTTATAAAAGATACTTGGGAGGACTCTGCCCAGTTCTTTATAAATTGTGAGGTTTTCTAACATGGCTCGTTGGACCATTAACTATTGTACACACCACCTGTGTGAGTGGTACTGTTACTCTTACCTTTCTGAATGGTGGTCACCCAGGCATGCAGAGTTGTGTCTTATATGTGTGCCATTCATTATTTTGTGAGATATTTGTGGAGAATTTTCTGAAAATCTAGAATCCTCTGAAAATTCTCTCTTTGTGCTGCTGTCTCCTATTTGGTGCTCTCTCCCATGAGACTTATTTATTTTTGTGTCCCTGTATTTTCATCTGTATTCCCAACAAGTCAGGGAATTCATATGTACACAGTGAGGTTCATTCTCCTTGTTCCATAGTCTGGCAACCCTCAAGTCAGCAAGCAGGGGTATTCATAAGAATCAACCTTTTTTGCTTCCTATCTTTTATAGATTCCTACCCTTTATTTTTTTCTGATACAGTGTATAGAAAACCATTGTTTTATTTTATTTGCCCACTTTTTGTATTGCTACAGGTGGAAGAGTAATCATTGCTCCTGTTACTCCATCTTGGCCAGAAACCTAGCACCATGTTGGCTTTGTATTCACATTAGCACACCAGTGTTTCATATTATTCTACTTAAAATTCAGTGGAATAAAATAATGTATTAATAGGGCAGCCATAAATAATTACATAGAGTGGTAGACCACGTACATGCAAGACTGCACAATAGTTGAGATAAATGAATGCTCAAACAGGCTAGAAGGATGAAAGAGACGTTAAGTGTCTCTTGGCAAACAAATCAATGCCACACTACTAATTCTACTTGGGTGTTTCAATCCTTAGCAACTCATTTAACCTATCTAAGCTTTAGTTTCTTCAAGTGTAAAATTGGGACGAAAATAATGTACACTTCATGGAGTTCTGCAGAAGTTATATCAGTTGACATGAAAAATGCCTGGTGTATTGCCTTTACTCAATGCATTGAAGTTCCCATTTATTCACCATGAAGATTGTCACAGCATGTGGAAAGAAATATCACTTAAACCATTTTTGCTGAAGGGAGAACTTAAATGGAACTTACTCACCCTTGAGTGTAAATTCTCAACAGAAAATTGCAAAAGTATGTTTAGGGAGTAGATAAAGAATAAGGAAAATAAAACTGCATTTCAAGTTTTATCTTGTAGAAACAAGGGATCCCTGACTCTCAGTGTATAACGTTTTCATGAATGCTTGAGGAATGTGGGCTCAGAAACATGGTTGGCTGCCTATTTCAGGTAGATACTTTCAACTGATGTTGACATTTTCTCTCTCAAAGTGTCCCAGTGATGGTAGAATTAGCCAGTCGCCTTCACTTTCCTTATATTTCTCTTTCCCATCATGCCACTTAGTTTGCTAACTCTTCAATAGACTACCAGTTTACCAACTACAGTAGATAACCAGTTCCAGAATCCTTTGAAGCTTTCCTGCCTATAATCATCCCATATAAAAAAATGTGTCCTTTAGCTTTTAGTGTGTATTATATAAGATGCATATATGTGCATGTGTATGTGTATGTGTGTGTATATATATATATATATACACACACACACATATATGTATGTATATATTCACATTGTAATAAAAACAAAGTATAATTATCAGATTGAGAATGTCTAAGTGAAGTAAATAAAAATTCATAGGATCTGTTCATCCTTCATAGTTATCCAGTAATTTACTTTGGAGGCAAAGATGATTGTACTGTGAAGAAAATGCCAACAACAACAACAACAAAATACAAGGGAAAGAACTTGAGGGGGCTTTGGAATTCAGATAGAGAAATCACGTATCTGTGTTGCTGATATCAGCTAAGATATTCAGAATTCTTAGGTAGGATGCTCAGGGCGTAGGGGACTTCATGGTTGTATGAGACAAGTTTTATTTTTTCTTATTATAGCACTTGGCCCATAGGGGATTGTTTAACACAAACTCCCTCATCAGGAATCGTGACTGAGTGGACTTTAAATGAGATATTTAGCAATTGTTGTTAATATTAGAGTCCCAACTGACTAGGAGCCAGGAAGAGAAAATGAGAATCTTACTTTGTTAGAAAATAATAGAGTTCGACACAATGAGTATGACTGTTAGAAATAGAACCAAGAAAGGAAAAGAGAAAACTAATTTCAGAAAGGGTTTTTAGACATTTTCCAGAGTGTTTTTTTTTAATTTTTAATTTTGGGACCAAGTTAAGCTGGTCATAACATGCCAAGCTAGGTTTAACATGCCAAGATCATATTGTGAGTTGACTATAGTGACTACTATATTATGGGAGTGTGTTGAAGGCTATCTATCTACCTACATAGGTAATATAAAATAAGAATGAGTTTCACATTGTAAACAGCCCTTCCTCCAATGAGCTTCCCTCCAGTGAGCAATTTCTTTTGTGACTAAGGCCTGTTCATTTCTGACAAGCCAGACTTTGTTCTTCTTGCTGGGAGCTGTCTACTCTACTCCTTCCTTCGAGCACTAGACTCCAAGGAAACACGGAGTGACTCACAGTGTGTACAAAGAGTGCTCCTGGAAGTGGGTAAGGTTAGCAGCATGCGCATGGCCCCCACTGAAAATGGATAAGAACTAGGAAAAATATTCTCCACATTCAGAGTAGAGATTTAAATAATTTGCATAATTACTCCAATCATAGCTAACATTAGAGTTGTTCCTCCAGTGGAAGAGGCTAGAAGTTACCATCCTGAAGAATAAAGAGACTCAGCATTTGTGTTCATGCAATCATCTTGCTCATAAGCAGTGTCACTTTGAAGCAGAAAATGCAGATGAGTGCCAAGGGCTAAGAGACGATCTCTTTCATTAGATAGAACTATACCTGTTGGTCCTCCCCACTGTACTAGGAAATACGTGTACTTAAAAATTTGGCCAGACCATAGGGTCCTCTGTGGATTATATAAATGCTCAGAGCATAAACATCAGGGGATAGCAGAACCACACAGCCTGTAAAGGTTTTTATTGGGAAGCTCTAAGGCTGTCTGCCTTGCCTTTGGATGATGAGAAACATGGTAGAGCCGATCAAAGCTATGCCGAGGAGTTAATTCCTGAGTAGCTGCATCTGCAAAAGGAATCTGATTGTCTAGTTATTGTATCAGGGAATCACAGTACTTAGGGGGAAAAAAGATGGCCATGTAGGGTTTCAATTTTATGACGGTATTACCTACTCCTGCAAAAAGCATAATTTCACATCCTGACGAAAACACACGTGGCAAATAAGACCCATCATAGGCTCCTGTTTAAAGTTAGAAGTTGTACTATGTCTACCCGAAAATTGTAAGTTGGCCCATGTCCATAAAGTCTATGTTAATATCTCTCCAAAACATGTGTCCTTGCAGAGTTTCTCAAAGACCTTGTTTCAGAGCACTGGTGGCTTCGGCATGTGCTAATGAATGCCTCATTTAGCACTAAATTCCTTCACGGTGTTTACACTTTTCCTAGTCAACTCAAATGTTGATTCAGACAGCTAATGTAAATAGTGATCAGCATTATCTTTCCACTTGCTTTCCTCCAGATATACCTTCTTCTTTAGGGCACCTATCTATTGTTTTAGCTCCCATTGGTTTGGATCTTCACGTTGATATCCCTTTAATAATCCTCTTCTGGAAAGTCAAAGAATCTAACTATGCACATGGACCACAAATAGTGGTGCTTATATCCCAAGAGAGGTATATTTCAGTAGATCTCTGAATGGCATACTCTGTGGAAAAAGAGCACAGACTGGAGCTTAATCTATTACATCGAACACACAATGCTGTGGGCTGCCAGCAGTTCGCCGTAGGCATGCTGGATTGCTGCTACACTCTCGAATTTGCCCATTTTATAAGGAGTTCCTCCATCACAGAAGTATGCTTTCTTATTGGATGAAGCAATCTGGTACATAATACCTCATTAAAACAGTGAATGGGACCAGCTGCTATGCAGTAGGTGAACCGCTGTTTGTTTTGTGAATGTGCTGCTTTTTGCTTTTTTTCCCTCCAAAGTGACCATTGGTTGGATTTGACATTTTCACTTCACAAATAACTTTCCTTGTACTTACATTATTGATTTAGGAAAACAAGCAACCAATTGCAGTATAGGAAAGTCCTGTCAGAGGAATGTAATGTCCCCTCCAGTGAGGAGAAATGCCTTCACTAAGGTCCAATAACAAGAAGGAGCTGCCACTCAAGGGGCAGCAGAAGAAAGACCTTGAATTATGAATTCTGAGACAGATAACTTTAATCAAATCAGCTGTGTTATTGCCTTTGACATGTAACTACATAGACATTGCAACTCCGTAGCTGGAGCAGAAAGGGGATGCCAAGGCAGAGACTGTTTTACCAGTGTCTACTCCACTCAGCTTTCCAGACGATGATTCAGTCAGTTGCAAGAATTGCATTAAACTTATCCATTTAGCTGATTACTTTTTTTTTAAGTGCAAGCTGGTTTCCAAGATATGGAATATGCTGCGGCTGTGTCAATTCTACCTGACAAATCGGGCTTGAGTGCATATCTTTTTCAAAACACAAATTAAGCTCAGAAACATAGCTTCAGTGGATCTTGTGGTGAAAACAAAAGATTTTAGCTTTCAATTCTCTGCAAGTCAAGCAAAGTAACAAAGGAAATAGAGGCCAAGTGCTAAGGCACAGGATACACAAGAATATTTTAATTACAATGTTACTCGTTCATCTTTGGTCTCAAGAAAAAAGAACATGGTATTTTCAAAGCTCCTGGCATTCTCCTGAATGTCACCGGGGAGTGTGAGGAGTAAAAGTCAGAGGTTGGTGAATGAATCAACACAATATACTCCATTATTCTTTCTTTCTAAGTTTTTTTCTCAATTCTTTCTGCATATCATACCAAGGTATTCCGAGCATCTCAGCTTCATTTATTGAATGAACGAGCAAGTTAGAGCTTTGAGATTTCTGATCACAGACCACCAAATCAATAACCAAGAAGAATCTCTCCTGGGTGCAAGAGCAAGCACATTAAACTGTGAACTCTAACAAGTTTAGCCATAGTGCTATATTCTGTTGCTATAAAACTACACTCTAGCTTCCATGGCTTAACACCCTCCTAATCTATTCTAGAATATCATCCAAAATTTGCAAAATCATGCAAATATTTATATGAATTTCCACTTCTAGAGAATATACTGGGATATGAGTCCACTTTCAGATTTGAGGCAGAGGGTGCTGTGAGACAGAGGGGTTTGAAACTAGAGAATGAGAAGATGAGCTTTCCCTTGGGAAGTCTGCCACTGGATTAAGCAAGGCCAGCATTGCCACAACAAGTGGGGGTGCTGACGTGGTGGGACGGAGGACTATAGCGAGTTGGGACATGGGAGTCATCTGCTTCCTGGAAGCTCTCATTTCAACTCTCAGGGTACCTCTTTCTCCCTAGAAAATACCTTAGCTTTCATTTTTAACTGTTGACAAGTCTAAGAATTTAAATGGTATAGTTTGAAAACTTGGAAATTTAGTCATTGAATTCTGGGAAACTCAGCCCTTTAGAAACTAAGACACAGCATCTGTGTCCAGTCAGAAAATGTTACTGGTTATCAGACCACACTTTGAATCAAATGTTTGGGACTCTGTGCTTCTTTATTTATTTAAACTCCCTAGTTTTAGACAAAGCCAATGCATAGTAAATCATGATATTCCCCATGTGCCTCACACTCTTCTTTGTCAGAACCTTCTCAGCAGTTTAAGATCTCATGGGAGGCAAGCACAGACAGGCATGAATTTAAACACTCTTTTGCTCCATTATGCTTGACTCAGCTAGGTTCTCATCTTTTCATGCTAGCTGGATCCTTAAACTCTTCAAATTCACAAAAACATAAGAAATGCCAGAATATTATTTCATGAGGGTCTGTTGCCTGTTGTAAACCATTTCTGGTGCCAATTTCTATCAGTCAGAGTTCATGGTAATGCAAGCCATTATAGTTTGTTTAACCTGGAACAACACTTGTTACAAGACATTACAATAGTTAACAGAATTGTTGAAAGGGAAAGAGATTGGGCTCTAGTCAGAAGATCACAGCACTAATATTACAGAGTGCTAATATTATAAGGTACTAATCATTCATGACCCATAGATGATGCCCCAGGGCACTCACACCACAGCTCAACTGAGGAAAATCAAAATACTCTAGTAGTTAATGAACTCATGTTTCTTTTATACAGATATCCTTAGATAACCTGAGAAAATGAAAGATAGAATATAAATAGTTTGCAACTTCTAATGAGTTAATATATGTAGGCAATGACCATCAATGGTTCATACAGCAAACAGAGTGATACTTAGACATGTATCTCCTAGGAGAAGTACACACTCTCACTCCTATTGAACAAAATGGAAATGGAATCTAACTAAGCCTCTTGATCTAACTTCCAATTTACTTCCACGTACCAAAAGGGACAGAACAATGTGTGAAAAAGCATCACAAGTTTACAATCAGCAGAATGCAGATCATGAAAAACTCAACATGACAAAGAATCTAATTTCTTCAAGCAACAAAAACAGACACTACAGGAACAGGAAGGTGGATCAGGCAGAAACTAAATACTGAAAGAGAATGAAGATGCACATTAACAGATTGTAATATGTGGATCTTATTTGGATTCTAGTTGAAGCAATTGGTAAAATCAAGCCAAACAAATAACAAAATATTCATGAGACAACTGGATAAATGCAAAGGTTAATTGGGTATTCTGTGAGATCAAGAGATGGCTGATTAGTTTTGATATGATAATGATATTTGTCCTTTTACAAGTCCTTGTCTTTTAGAAACACACAATAAAACACAGAAGAAATGACATATTGTCTATAATTGGCTTGAAAGGATTCCGGTGAAAGGACATACGGGTATACTAAAAAAAACACTGACCATGTAATAATGATTGTTGAAGCTGAGTGATGGGCAGTCCGTCCCCCTTAATTTTTTTATATGTTGAAATATTTTCATTACATTATTTTCAAAACTCAAAATGAGAAAGAGCTAAATGAATTGTGTCTAGTTCTTAATGAAGCACCTGAACTTGAAGGTTTGATAGAGAATTAGGAGAAAAGATCTGCAAAAAAAATCTGATACTTGGATATGCCTTTGGTGGCTATATCTTTGCTATTAATTATTTAGTGACCACATGATACAGTGAGGTAGGTTTCTACTTCTCTCTTCTTCCCTCACCAACCCCTATTCCAAAACCAGCATCTGGGATTTACCTAATCCAGCTGAAGCATTCTTTCCTGTTTTCATTTGTTTATTTCTAGGACAAGCCAGCACCTACACATACGTGATAATATCATCCACACAGTGTTAACTCCATATTTTTTCTAGGAACGGGAATTAGGAACAGGGATCTACTTAGAAATCTGGGTGTCTTGATGATGCTCAGAGATTTATGTTGAAATTGTGTGTGTTTAGCAAATTTGCTGTTTAAATACAAAAGTAGTGATGAAGCTTGTAAGTTGGTTAAAATCTGTTGACCATCCGTATTTGCCATCCCTTGTACCAACTACTACCCTTGCATTTATTGTAAGAACATTCAAAATATGAGTATCCTAGCCTGGAAAAAAGGAAATAGGCTCTGCTTTATGTTCTTCCATACTGTTACTCAAATAAATATGTTTCTCTTTAAGAGACAAGGTGTTGTGACTGTCCATTCTGGCTGACATACATGGACTGTGAGAAAATTACCTCATTGTCTTGCTTCTGGCTTGTGGAAGAAGACAGATAGTATCAATGAGAGCCCGACGGTCCCCCTTCAAAACCTGCTCTCCTTAGTAGCTTTATGGCTATACAAAATGTAATTAACTTTTCCTTTGTTCTTCAGCTACATTAGTGCAAAATAAAGCTAATAATATACTTCCCATTTGGGAGGTTGTAGCAAAGATGAAATAAGTTAATAAGTTAGAAGTCCTGGCACATACGAAATGTTTAATAAATGTAAGTCACTGTCATTATAAGTAAGTTTTTAGAAAATGCCCCAAGAAGTTCAAGGTTGTGAGAAAAAAAGATACAGAGAAAAACTCAGGAGGAAACTTGAAAAAAATCTGAGAGTGTTATAAGCCTCAGAATTGGAAAAAAGTCCTGGGAAGGGCAGCATGCAAAAAGTTTTCTACCTCTGCTTTCTCCCAAAGTGCTTTATATAATCAAGACTGTGTTTAGATCTTGCATCTTTATATCAGAGATATTTTTTTCTTTTCCCTTATATTACTTCAAAACCACCAGGGGCCTAACATGAACAATTGAAAAACAATTTTATATTTTAAGCATGAAAATTTAGGAACTTTAATTTTCAATACAAGAAAATAGTCATTGGAAATTGCAAAATGCTCTGTCACAGCCTAACAATTGAAGGTTTCTTATGAAATTGAAAATTTCCATATATTTATATCTTATTTACATATAACATGCTAGAAAACTTCAAATTTATATCTAATCCTAAATGTTTTTACTGTTGTTTACTTACAGTTCCTAAATGTTTTAATTGGTATACACCTGAATCTAAAAATCTGTCCCTATCTCTAAATCATCTATGTTTAGAAAAAGAATATTCTACAACATTCCTCTATTCCTAGTGCCAGCTTATAAAGAGAACTGTAGGAAGCAATTATGATTGTTTCAATTAAAATATCCAAATCACTTTGCAAGATAATAAACTCTACAGAGATCAGCATGCATAACCATAAAACATGTACGTGCTTTTTTAAAAAAATTCAGATACTAAATTACTTCATTGCCATGCTGCTGATTTGCTGACCGTGGCTGTAATTAATCTCCTAATGATTACCAAAGAGAGATACTTTTTGATATCAAATAAATGAAGATTATAGCTTCCATGAATTTTGTGAAAAACAATTTAATAAATTGGTCCTTAACATCTTGGATAGCTTTCAATAGCATAAATAAATATATTCCAGCAATGGAGTATTTCCTTTGAAGACAAAATCTACACCTAAGATTCTCTAGAATGAAACCTGGCTATTGCACAATGGGGGTCGATGGTAAAGTGTAATATATATATATATATAATATATATAATAATATATATATATATCACTGATTAAAATGGAATTTTGAAGAATGAGATTAACATAAGACTAAAAAAATGGTCAAGGGCATATTTGATAATTTGAGATCCTTTTTAAACATAGGATATTTAACTCCCAGAAGCCCCTTTAAATAGAAATGCTTAACAGTCCTTAAAATTCAATTTACCTTGTGTTATGTTGTCACATGCTTT
>VMDR010038161.1:0-10047 GCA_007922815.1 Macrotus californicus | reverse complement strand
TAGGCCCTATGGGAGACACACGACTTCCACTCTTGACAGAAAATTCAGTTTGGTTGAAAATAAATATTTGTGTTAGGGAGGAGTTTTTCACCAAAGGTAGATATGTCAAAGTAAGTGAAAATAGCTCAACTATTTTTTTAAAACCTCAAGTGGGTACTTACATGCTAAGAATTATTATAGGCATAGGAGAAACAAACATGTAAGGCACATTCTCTGCATTCAAGGAATTTATAATCCAGTTGGAGAGACAAAGTGTACATGTGGAATTTTATTATAATGGGATAATTCTGAGATACAAATATGCCAGTGGTGCAATGTGAACAAAAAAGTGAAGAAAAGATATAGTACTGAATCAGCATAGACAGAAACTGAGAAATTCGACACAGCTCATATTTGACTTTGTTTTTCCATGTTTTACACCATGTCAGTGTAATCGAGCCTTATCTTATGTGGTTCTTTCAACAACCCTATGACATAAATAATGTTATGCTTTTACAGAAGGTGACATTAAGGTGCAGACAAGCAACTAGTTGGAAGTCACACAGGCAGTAAGTGGCATGGTAGATATTTGTTTGTTTGTTTTAAAGATTTCATTTATTTATTTATTCTTAGGGAGGGAGAAAGAGAGATAGAAACATCAGTGTGTGGCTGCCTCTCACACACCTCCTACTGGGGGCCTTGCCCCCAACCCAGGCATGTGTCCTGACCAGGAATCAAACTTATGACCCTTTGGTTTGCAGGCTAGCACTCAATCCACTGAGCCACACCAGCCAGGGCAATGGTAGATATTTGAATCTATGTCTGTACTCAGGGCAGTGCCTGTCTCTGGGGAAGAGCAGGTGTTTATAACTCACCTTGGTATTCAAGAGTACTTGCCATAAAAGGGGATGAACCCAGTACCCTGAGTGATTGGAGAAATTCAAAAAGACTTCCCCAAAGTGACTCATCTCTGAGGAAGAAGGGTGGACCTGTGGCTGAGGGGGCATTCTAGAAGACAGAAGAAAATGGATGTCTAAGAACACACAGTTACAATAATATCCTTAAAATAATGATTTGAAAATTTTGACTTCTCTCCATCAGGAATGTGAGCAAGAAAAAAAATCAATGTGATTTTATTAGCTATATTCTCTCCATTAAATCATTTTAAAATACAATTAGCTATAATTATTTTAAAGTTCTGGCTATTTTCTCACCTCTACATATTTCTCTTCCATTCAATAGCTTCAAAGCTTGTCACATTTTTCCCCAAAGTAAGGTCTCAAAAATATTAATTTATACCTTGACCTCCCCAAAGGACATAGCCAGAGGATATTAATTCCAGTGACTGGCAAAGCAGAACAAGGACTTTTTGTGCCAACTCATTCTAACGCCCGTCATCCTAGCTGGGAATTTCATTCAGTGGCCAATCACTTTCCACTTCTGGGTCTATAGAAAACTCCAGATCAATCTTATTCAGACAAGTGGCCAAAGAGAGTGTTACTGCCTTAAACTCCTAGAAGGCCTTCCTCCTCTCTCCCAGCCTTTTAATGTAAACCTTTCCAGAGTGTTTTGAGCTGTGTAGGTGTCTATTTTCTTTTCCTCCAGATTCTAAAGTTTCCAAAGCAAGCATGTCCGTTTTCCCAGCCAGCCATCCATTTACTCATCCACATCCACATCCATATTCCACCAACTACCCACCTACAGTCAACAGTTATTGAAAACCTATCATGTTCTAGGTATGATGCTATGTATGTTGGAGAGAGATAAGAAACAGCCATGACTGGTGTGGCTCAGTGGGTTGCATGTCATCCTACAAACTGAAAGGTCACCCATTCAATCCCCAGTCAGGGCATGTGCCTGGGTTACAGGCCAGGTCCCCAGTTCAGGGCATGAGATGGGCAACCAATGGATGCTTCTCTCCCTTCTGTCTTGCTCTCTAAAAATAAATAAATAAAAAAATTAAAAAGGAAACATGCTATTCTAGAGTGATCACTAGGACTAAGTGTGTTGGGGGTACTTCTGGGGCATGATACTTTCAGTGCTAAATTCAGAAAGCCCTAAGTAATGTGGGACAGGCTGACCACCTCACCCTTCTCTTGAGGGAATTGGTATACACGCAATTACGACCACACCAAAAGGACAGTGTTTCATTTATCACTAACCCAAGTATACAAAAGAATATCTAGCACTTACAGAGGACGGAATATCTGCTGACTAATCAACAACATGAATGACTAAGGAAAGTGCTACAAGAGAGGATGCTTTGGGAAGGCAAATTTATTCATTCAACAAATATTTACGAAGGGCCTACCATGTGACAGGCACAGTGCTAACCACCAGAGATACAATGATGAGTAAAACCACACATGGTCCCTGCCCTTAGGGTACTTACAGTGTAAGAAGAAAGATATACATTTAGACAGTTACAACAAAAACAGTGGGTACTATAATACCACAGAACAGGAGATCCTCCCCTAGTCTATTGATTAGGTAAAATTCTCTAGAGGAAATGCTATTTAAACAGAGAGATTCTGGATGACTGGGAAAGAACAACGTGTGTGGGGAGTATGGGAGAGTGAACGATCAAATGAGTTCTGGAAAGAGACTTTCCAGAGGGAAAGATATGGCTGTAATAGCAACTCCAACTTCATCCTTTGGAGTTTCATTTTCCCCACAGCATTACTTCACTCTAATTCCCAATACCCACTTCTCTTTAGAATATTCCTCAAGGGCCATCTCCACTATGAAGGCTTTCCTGCCTCTTCCAAGTAGAAATGACCGCTCCATCTGGGGAAGTCTAGCTACATATTCACCAACTTGGTTTTCAAATATTGTCCTCCACATATCATTGGACTGTATCTCTTAGCCCTCTTGCATCTATATGGAGCCATATGACCATACGCTGTGTCACTTCTGGGACACAGTGGCTATGAGAAAGCATATTTGCTCCACTCTGGCTCTCCCCATAAGCCAGCTAGGTGATGCTTAGTAATCCTTTTTTAAAGACTTTATTTATTTATTTTTAGAGATAGGGGAAGGGAGGGAGAAAGAGAGGGAGAAACATTGTTTTGCAAGAGAAGCATTGATCACTTGCCTTTTATACATACCCTGAATGGGGACTGAACCTGCAACCCAGGGATGTGCCCTGACTGGGAATTTAACCAGCGACCTTTCAGTTTGTGGGACAAAGCCCAACCCACTGAGCCATACCAGTCAGGGCTGCTTAGTAATCTTTAATGGAAGATGGAATGTGCCTGGATCTCCAAATGACTTTGTGGAGTACAGCCTCCCTTCCCAAGCTGACTCTTCATAAACTTTGATGTGGGCAAGAAATAGATTTTTGTTAAGTCCCTTACATTCGGGAGTTCATATGTGACAGCAACTAGCCTTACTTGCCTTAAGTATCACACCATTTTCTACTGATTATATTTATATCTCTGCACCAGTTTTAATCATTTAGTGTACCTGTTTGTTTACATGAATGCCTCATCTATTAGAGTCTAATTTCCTTGATGTGTTTCAGTCCTCTTTGAATCTTCAGCAGCTAGCACATGTACTTAACTATTTGACAAATAAATGAATAAATGCATGTATGATGCCCAAACCTGTGGGACAGTCCACTCTCCCCTTAAAAATCAGGCCCACACTGAAAAAGAGTTCCTATTTTCTGGTTTTCCTTAGTGTAGCGTACATTCTCTAAAGCAGGGGTGTCCAACCTTTTGGCATCTCTGGGCCACACTGGAAGAAGAGTTGTCTTGGGCCACACATTAAATACACCGAGACACATAATAACAAAAAAATATCGTAATGTTTTGAGTAAATTTATGATTTTGTGTTGGGCCACATTCACAGCCATCCTGGGCTGCATGTGGCCCATGGGCCATAGGTTGGACACTCCTGCAAAGGAATTCTATGAAATCTTAAGAGAAAACAGAAAGTAATTATAGAAAGTAGTAACAGCACAGTCAGGTTTCTGCACTACAAGTTTTGAATTCCATAATCCCAGTAAAAGCAGTGAAAAGCTTTCTTTACTGAGTCACTCTCCCTTGAGACAGATTGACTGTTTAGGCCAGTAGTTCTCAAAGTTTTTACCCTGTCTCCACACCTTCCCGCTGTACAACATGCTCTCATGAAAAACATCTCTTCACACCCAGGTAACTGAGATGCACTGAGGAATTGATGTGATGTGGCAGGGAGCTTCTCCTGGTTTTCTTTTTCTTCCTCCCACATCCTGCCTGTTGCTTGGTCCTGAGGTCCTCTGGATGTCTCAACTCCCAAACTCGCTCACCTCCGCCTCCCCACTTTCAGCTATCAGCTGCTAAAATCCTCACTCTGCCGTTTCCAATTTCCCAGGCCTTGAAAGAGTTCACTTTTAATTCTGGCATCTGGCCTACAGTGATTATCTGTTTCATATCCAGTTTTCTGGAGAGGAATGATTACCAACCTTGAGTCCCCAGAACTGGCCCTGGAGCCTTCTATAAGGGTTTAGGTGAGCGCTCCTTACCACTTGCTTCAGGTCTGCAATATAACAAGACCTTCACCACACAATACCCGGAACAGTTGTGCAGTATTAGAATCAATACAGAATACAAAGATGAGGAGTGCAGTGGAAATAAGAGGTGGATACAAACCAAGCTTTGAACAGTTGACATGTGAGAAAAAAGATACTAGACTGCTGACTATGCTTATATGATTTACAAGTTTTTGTAAGAGCAAGCAGCTCATTTTTTTAATCCTCACCCAAGGATATGTTTATTGATTTTAGAGAGAGAGGAAGAGAAACATCAGTGTGAGAGAGAAACATTGATCAGTTGTCTCCTGCATGCTCCCTAACTGGGGATCCAACTTGTAACCCAGGTATGTGCCCTGACCAGGAATGAAACCCACAACCTTTTGGTGTATAGGACAATGCTCCAGCCAATTGAACCATCTTGCCAGGGCAAGCAAACAGCTCTTTTTTCTTTGCTCGCTGGGCCAGTAAAGAGCATAAGCTAAGGTTAAACAAATAGAACCAGATCACAATAAACAGACCCTTACTGCATGCTAGTATCTTAGAGTTAAATCTGGCCATTGCCCATGATCTGGGGATAAAGATAACTATGATTTCTTTCAACATGGAGCCCAAAATCTGGGATCCACTTCTTTGGCTCAGATCAAAGAAGTCTGTGGCTGAGTGAACAATTATGTATGCTTACATGGAACCCCTAGGCTAGTTTTAGTTCTTAGCACATAGTGCATATTCAGTCAATGTTTGATCAGTGGTTGAGTTCTCAGTAAATATTCATTCTCTTATTGAGACCATATCCTTTAGGTGCAGAGAGTAGCCAATTCATGATTAAAGAGATCCTACCCTCACACCTATGGGTTCAGATGGCGAGGGACAGGCAAAAGCAAAAAGGAATGATCTAGGTCAGGATGACAAACATAAGGCACATGTACTACAACTCTCTTCTCCTTCATCCATGGCAGACCTTGCTAATTAATCATAGCACTCTACCACTGAGTCCACATACAGACACAGACTCCTTCTCAACATGTCACTCAAATCAATTCCTACCATTCTGGTGGATTGACACATGAAGTGTATTTACCATGCTAAATCTAGGCTCCTTACTTATGGAGAGAGTCACGAATACAGGTCTCACAGGAAACAAAGACACTTGCACAGTAAATCAGAAAATCTGCACTTAGTGTACTATAACTTTTGTTTTTTCATATCCATGGCTAAGATTTTTTAAAAGATTTTATTTATTTACTTTTAGAGAGAGGGGAAAGGAAGGAGAAAGAGAGGGAGAGAAACATTGATCTGTTGCCTCCTGTACATGCCCTGACCAGAGACCTGGTCCACAACCCAGGCATGTATCCTGACTGGGAATCAAACTGGCGACTTTTTGGTCTGTGGGATGATGCCCAACCCACTGAGCCACAGCAGCCAGGGCATCGTGGCTAAGATTTATTACAGGGATTTTTTTAAAGGTACACAGTCAGATCATAAGGAGAAAAGATACAGATGGAATCCATGTACAAAGGCCATGATTTCTTTTTGGTTTTAAACCTTTGAACAGGCTTTATATTCTTGAAATGAAATTTTCCTCCCTTGTCTTCCTGATGAACTCCTAGTCATCCTTCATGCTTTCGCTCAGCCTGACCTCCTTTCTGAAGCCCTTGTCTCTCTTCTTTCCCATTCCAAAGAGGGTTAATTATCTCGAGCCTATTCTCAGTTTCCTTTCACTCATTCAGCAACATTTATTATGTATTTACTATGAGGCAGATTCTGTGTTCCTACTGCTTGCCTCATACACTAAGCACTGCGGTTCCTCAAGGCTCAGTCCTCAGCCCCTTTTCTCATTTCCATTTTTCTCATACACTGTCCTTGGGCACTCTCATTCACCTGCATGGCTTCAGTGATCAGCCTCACTCAGGTGACTCTACCTCTTTTTGTCTCTCTGTCTCTCTCCTGATGTTCAGTTGTACACATCCACACATCTGTTTGAATGTTTTGTGGACACTTTAAAATCAACATGTCAGCCCTGCCTGGTGTGGCTCAGTGGACTGAGTGCTGGCCTGTGAATCAAAAGGTTACCAGTTTGATTCCCAGTCAGGGCACATGCCTGGGTTGTGGGCCAGGTCCCCAGTAGGGGGTACAAGAGATGCAACCACACACTGATGTTTCTCTCCCTCTTTTTCTCCCTCCCTTCCCATCTCTCTAAAAATAAATAAAATTTTTAAATCTTAAAAAAATAAAATCAACATGTCAAAACTTGACTAACTAATTTCTTATGTCCTGTCCCTCCTCTAGTGCTCCCTATCCCAGTGTATGCCATTGCTGTCTACCCAGGTAACTAGAAATCTGGGAACTCTGACTCTTTCCTCCTCCTTAGTCCCCACATCTAATCAATCACCAATCCTGTCAATTCTACCACCTCAATCTCTGTTACATTGTTCTAATTTCCTCCATCCCCATTGCCAACAACCTGAGTCACATATTCTCTCATCTGGATCCTTGCATGTGCCTCCCAACTGATCTCCTTGTATCCATTTCTTGCTTCCATCCAATCCGTTCCCTATAAAACAGTGAGAATTTTTTTCAAATGCAAATATGATATGTAACCCTTGAAAACCCTTCAGTGGCTTCCCATCTCCCTGGCATTAAAGTCAAAACATGGCTTTGAATATGGGCTGATACAATCAGGCTGCTATCTCTCCTGTCTCATCCCCCACTGCTTCCCACCCACAGACCTGCCGCATGAAACTTCTTTTCCCACCTCACCTAATTTCTACTCATCCTTTAGACCTCATCTTAGATATGACCCTCCTGAACCCCTAGTGCTTAACACAGTACCTGGTGTACAGTCAGTGCTTGATAAATAGCAGCGGATTGTGCGAGTGACTGGAACTCAGTAGAGAAATTTTATCCAGACTGGGCATGAATTTGGATGGCTGATAACCCCCTTTGAAGTGGTGCTTCTCTGTTAATGCGGTTGTTGGCAAATGTTAATGTGTGACTGACAAGGGACTGGACTGGAAGCCGAACAATAGGTGAGAAACAAATTGTTCCCTGGTGTGTGTAGAGCAAGGAATGAGTCAGGGAAACAATGAAAGAATCAGAATGGAATTAGCTAAAAACAAAAGATTAGTGTGAAATAGCTTGCAGGAAGCTGGAGAGTGGGCAAGGAAGGAAAAGATTGAGTGAATGGTTAGCTAGGATGAACAACTATAACAGGTTCTGGTACTTTATATTTTATAAAGCCCTTCACATACACTGTTCACTGAATCCTTACAACAGCCTGCTAATATAACTATTACAATTAAATGCTCCCTTCTGAATTTTACTGGAAGAGGAAACTGAGGCTCAGAGGATAGAGTCACCTGGCAAAGTTATGCAACAATCTAATGAGAAAGCCAGGGCTCCAACCCATGTGTATTAAGTGCTATGTATATGCTATGCCCTAGATCATCCTATGGGCAGGGAGAATCAGGGCAGGTGAGAGTGATTCTATCTGATGCTGCTCAGGCCTTCTTGACCACCTGGACACACCTCCCATCTGAGCCAGGGGCTCCTCCTCTGCAGGACCATAACATCATAGGATTCCTAGTAGCGCACTCAGAGTGCTGCATTGGAATCATGCTATCTATCTATATCATCTATATCTATATCTATATCTATATCTATATCTATATCTATATCTATATATTTATGAGGGAAGGAATCCCCAAAATGGAATGTATTTATAAAAAATTGTGTATTTATTCTCACATGTTTAAACTTCAGACACCTTCAAAGTACTCTCCATTTGATGCAATGTACCCATCAGGACGTTTTTTCCACTGCTCAAAACAGTTTTCAAACTCATTGATTTTTATGCCTCTTAGTGCTTCTGTCGTTTTTTGTTCTACCTCTTCCACATCAGCAAGATGTTTCCCTTTGAGGACTTTTTTCATCCAGAGAAACAAAAAGAAGTCACTTGAGGCTAGATTGGGTGAGTAGGAAGGGTAGGGCATAGAGGTCATGCCATTTTTGGTCAAAAACTTCTGAACACTCAGCACGGTGTGGACAGGTGTGCTCGTAAATCACCCATCATGAAATGGGCAAATGTGTTGAAAGAGTCTTCACTGAAGCCAAACACAGACTCTCAAACGATGCCAGCTGGTCCACTGATACAGATGGATTCCTAAGACACTCACCTACCAGGGGGAAGCCTGTACTACAAGGAGTCCACCTTCCACAAAATAATTCTGGTTTTGGGGGGCCCCGAGTATATCTATACCTATATCTACATGAAGTCGGTCCAGAAGGTATCCAGCCATGTAATATGAAAAATGGAGACATTTATTGAAAAAGATACAAGAACCAGTGTACACAGGACAATAATGCCTCAGTCCGCTTCAAAGTAGGCACTTTGGGATCTCACACAGTTCTCCCAGCTGACCTATTGTATTTTCCTGAATGTCATTAATGGTCTGAAATCTCTTCCCTTTCAAAGGTGATTTTAGTTTTGGGAAAAGGCAGAAGTTGCAGGGTGCCAAATCTGGGTTGTAGGGGGCGCTGAGTCACCTGGGTGATTTGATGTTTCACCAAAAAACTCTGTACGAGATGTGATGCATGGGCAGGCACACTGTCATGACGAAGCTGTCAATCACCAATTGCCCATAGCTGTGGCCTTCTGATTCATATGAATAGTATCTTTTTCCTTTTCTTTTCAGTTGACTTTATTTTTTTATTACATAATTTATTTATTTATTTACTTACCTATTTTTTGACATTTTTTTATTGTTGTTCAAGTACAGTTTTCTGCCTTTCACCCCCACCCCTCCCCACCACCCCATCCCTCCCCATCTCCCTCCCCTGTTTCCATCCCCCCTTGTTATTGTCCACATGTCCTTCAAATTCTTCCTGCAAACCCTTCACCCTTTTCCCCTATAATCCCCTCCCCTTTCCCCTCTGGTCACTGTCAGCCTGCTCTCAATTTCAGTGTCTATAGTTATATTCTGCTTGCTTGTTTGTTTTGTTGATTAGGTTCCATTTAAAGGTTAGATCATATGGTGTTTGTCTTTCACCGCCTGCCTTATTTCACTTAGCATAATGCTCTCTGTCGCAAAGGGTAGGAGCTCCTTCTTACTTTCTGCTGTGTAGAATTCCACTGTGTAAATGTACCATAGTTTTTTGATCCACTCATTGACTGATGGGCACTTAGGTTGCTTCCAGCACTTGGCTATTGTAAATTGTGCTGCTATGAACATTGGGGTGCATAGGTTCTTTTGGATTGGTGTTTCAGGGCTCTTAGGGTATAATTCTAGCAGTGGAATGGCTGGGTCAAAAGGCAATTCCATTTTTAGTTTTCTGAGGAAATTCCATACTGTTTTCCACAGTGGCTGCACCAGTCTATGATCCCACCAACAGTGCACTAGGGTTCCCTTTTCTCCACATCCTCTCCAACACTTGTCTGTTGATTTGTTTATGATGGCCATTCTGACAGGTGTGAAGTGGTATCTCATGGTGGTTTTAATTTGCATCTCTCTGATGGCTAGTGATGCTGAGCATCTTTTCATATGTCTCTGGGCCCTCTA
>VMDR010038160.1:0-10050 GCA_007922815.1 Macrotus californicus | reverse complement strand
TTCTTTCTTTCTTCTGTTCTATTGATCTATGTGTCTGTTCTTATGCCTGTACCAGGCTGTTTTGATTACAGTGGTGTTGTAATATATTTTCATGTCAGATATTACAATCCCTCCATTGTTCTTTTTTCTCAATATTGCTGCAGCTGTTCGGGTTGTTATTGTTCCATATAAATTTTTGGAATATTTGTTCTATATCTGTGAAATTTGTCATTGGTATTTTAATAGGGATTTTGTTGAATCTATGAATTGCTTTGGGTAGTATGGGCATTTTGATGATGTTAATTCTTCTAAGAATACATTATATGCTTCAATTTATTTGTGTCTTCCTTAATTTCTTTCTTCAGAGTTGTGTAGTTTTCTGAGTACAGGTGTTTTACCTCATTGATTAGATTTATTCCTAAGTACTTTATTTTTCTTTTTGCTATAGCAAATGGGATCTTTTCCCCAATTTCTCTTTCTGATATTTCATTGTTGGTGTATCAAAATGCCTTTGATTTCTGAATATTGACTTTGTATCTTGCTGTTTTGCCAAGTTCACTTATTAGGTTGAGAAGTTTTTCGGTGGAGTCTATAGGGTTTTTTTAATACACTATCATGTCATCTGCAAACAATGACAGTTTTACTTCCTCCTTTCTAATTTGGATGCCTTGTATTTCTTTCTCTTGTCTAATCAATGTGGCTAGAACTTCTAATACTATGTTGAATGGAAGTGGTGAAAGCAGACATCCTTGTCTTGTTCCTGATCTTTGTGGGAAAGCTTATATTTTTTCTCTATTGAGTATGATGCTGGCTGTAGATTTTTCATATATGGCCTTTATTATGTTGAGGTGTGCTTCCTCTACTCCCTCCTTGCTGAATGTTTTTATCATAACTGGGTCCTGTACCTTATCAAATGCTTTTTCTACATCTATTGATATGATCATGTGATTTTTGTCTTTCCTTTTGTTTATGTGTTGTATTACATTTATTGGTTTCTGAATATTGTACCATTCTTACATCCCTAGGATGAATCTCACTTGGTCATGTTGTATGATCTTTTTAATGTATTGCTGAATGAGGCTTGCCATCATTTTATTAAGGATTTTAGTGTCTATGTTCATCAGTGATATTGGCCTGTAGTTTTCTTTCTTTGTGTGTCTTTATCTGGTTTTGGTGTTAGGATGATGCTGGACTCATAAAAAGAGTTTTGGAGTCTCCCTTTTCAAGGATTTTTTTGTAATAGTCTGAGGAGGATAGAGAATAGCTCTTCCTAAATGTTTTGTAAAATTCTCCTGTGAAACCATCCATATCAAGGAGTTTTGTGTGCCAGAAGTTTTTTGATAACTGCTTCAATTTCACCAGCTGTTATCAGTCTGTTCAGGCTTTCTGCTTCTTTTGTTTCAGTTTTAGAAGATTATGTTTTTCCAGAAATGTGTCCATTTCACCCAGGTTTTCAAATTTCTTAGCATATACTTGTTTGTAGTAATTTCTTACAATCCTTTGTATTTCTGTGGTCTCAGTTGTAATTTCTACTCTTTCATTTCTCATTTTATTTATTTGGGTCCTCTCTCTCTTTTTATTGATAAGTCTGCTTAAAGGCTTGTTAATTTTGTTTATCTTTTCAAGGGAAGCAGCTCCTGGACTTATTGATCCTTTGAATTGTTCTTTTAGTCTCTATGCCATTTAATTCTGCCCTGATCTTATTTCCTTCCTTCTACTCACTCTGGGCTTTGTTTGTTATTGTTCCTCCAGTTCTTGTAAATGTAGATTTAGGTTGCTTATCTGAAATACGTATTTTTTAAAGTAAGTTTGTATTGCTATGAATTTCCCTCTCAGGACTGCCTTAAATGTGCCCTATAGGTTTTGGACTGTTCTGAATTCATTTTCATTTGTTTCCAAAAACTTTTTGATTTCTTCCTTGATCTCATTATTCATCAAATTGTTTAATAGCATGCTATTCAGTTTCCATGAATTTGAATGTTTTTGAGGTTTTTACTTGAGGTTGGTTTCTAGTTTAAGCCCATGTGGTCCAAGAAAATGCTTGATATGACTTCAGTTTTCTTGAATTTATTGAGTTTTTTCTGTGTCCTATCATATGGTCTACTTTTGAAAGTGTTCCATGTGCATTTGAAAAGAGTGTGTATTTTACTTTTGGGGGATGAAATATATATATATATATATATTCAGTTAAGTCCATTTGATCTAATATGTCATCCAGTTCCACATTATCCTCCTTGATATTTTGTTTGGAAGATCTATTCATTGTTGACAGGGGGATGTTAAAATCCCTTAGTATAATTGTGTTGCTGTTCTTACCTTTCTTGAAGTCCTCCAAAATGTTCCTTATATATTTGGATAGTCCTATGTTGAGTGCATATATGTTTAAAATGTTTATGTCTTCTTGATGAATTCTTCCATTGAGTATTGTGAAATGTCCTTCTGTGTCTCTTTTTATGGCCTTTGTTTGAAGTCTATTTTGTCTGATAGAAGTATTTTACCCCAGCTTTTTTTCCCCTGTCCATTTGCTTGGAATACTTTTTTTCTATCACTTTCAGTCTGTGTAGGTCTTTTGTTCTGAGGTGGGTCTCTTGTAGGCAGCATATGTGAGGGTCATGTGTTCTTATCCACTCAGCTACCCTGTGCCTTTTGATTGGAGCATTTAATCGATGAACATTTAAGGTTATTATTGATAGGTACTTATTCGTTGCCATCTTACCGCCTTTGTACCTGTGTTCCTCTCTCACTCTTTTTCTTCATGTTCTTACAGCAGTCCATTTACCATATCTTGCAATGCTGTTTGGTGGAGGTGCATTCTTTTGGCCTTCTTTTGCCCAGGAAACTCTTTATTTTACCTTCCATTTTATTTGAGGACCTTCTCGGGTACAGTGTTCTTGGTTGCAGGCCTTTGATTTTCATTACTTGAAATATTTCTTGTCATTCCCTTCTGGCTTGTTAGTGTTTCTCTTGAGAAGTCAGCTACCATCCTTATTGGAGCTCCCTTGCATGTTACTTCCTGTTTCTCCCTCACTGTCTTTAAGTTTCTCTCTTTGTCTTTGAATTTTGCCATTTCAATTATGATGTTTCTTGGAGTTGGTCTCTTTGGGTTCAATTGATTAGGACCCTCTGTGCTTCCTGGACTTCTATGACTTTTTTCTCTCATCAAATTAGGGATGTTTTCCATCATTACTTTTCAGACAAGCTTTGTATCACTTGCTCCTCTTCTTCTCCTCTGGTATCCCTATTATACCGATATTATTATGTTTCATGTTGTCCTGCAGTTCCCTTAACCCCTCTTCATTCTTTTTGAGTCTTTTTCCCTTCTTGCTCTTTCTGGGAGTTTTTTTCTACCTTGTTCCCCAGCTTGCTGATTCGATGCTCTGCTTCATCTAGCCTGCTTTTGATTCCTTCTTTGTTCTTCAATTCAGAAATTGTATTCTTCCTATCCTCTTGGCTCTTATTGATAGTTTCTATGTCCTTTTCATGTTGATGCAGTTTGCAGTAAGTTCCTCATAGTTTCCCTGTAGTTTTTGTAATTCTCACTGAGCTCATTGAGCTTCCTTATAACCATTGTTTTGAATATCTGATAGTTTTTTTGCCTTTATTGCCTCTAGTACTCTTTCTGAAGATTCCTTCTTTCCATTCAATTAGAGGTTATTTCTTTGTCTTCCCATTTTTGGGGAGACTCTTCTTTCTCACTTCTGCTTCTTAAATTGATCTGTTTTGACTCCCTGACTTTGTGGTGTGAACTTCTATGGTAGGAGACCTATAGGATTTAGTGGTGCAGTATGTTTGATTTCCTGAGCTTGATGCTCTTGGGATGCCCTTTATGCTGTTTATGTTAGCTCTCTGAATGTAATTGGGTTTTGATTATTGTTGGGTCTTTCTTTGGTGGGTCCTTCCATGCAGCTGGTTGACTGAGGGTCACTCCTCCCACCACGTCTTGTATACTGTTGTGCAGGTACACTGTTTTTTCTTTCTGGATCCACCTCTGGTGATGTCAGATGTTGACCCCATCTGAGACTTCCAGGGATCTACTGTCTGTGGCTGTCTCCTTCAGTTGTTATTCTAGTCACTCAGCACTCAGCAGTCAGGTTGAAGCACCACAGGGACAGGGCAGAGTCCCTCCCTCAGGGTACTGCCACTCAGGGGAGTGGTCTGCTTGGGCAGGATGGCTGCTGTAGTATGGGCAATGACTCAGCACTGGCATCCCAGTGTCTCCTCTCAGTTCTCTCCCCAGAGCTTCCATCCCCAGTCTCTCCTCTGGCATTTCTAGCCCACTCTGGCCCCGCCTTTGCTAGAGCCCAGGGTAAGTGGCTGCAAATGAAAATTTGTGCATTGGCCCTTTAAAGGGCTCTTTGCGTCACCAGCTGTCATCTCTGGCAGAGAGCAACCCTGCTGCTTTTGCCTGCTGGTTGTTATCTGTAGTTTTTGGGCCCTGGTGCTCTGGGCTGGGAATCCCAGCTTAGGGTTTAGACCCTACTTTTTTCAGGGGGATCCAACCAGCTGCTTAATTAACCCTCTTGTGCTGCCACCTGTGGCTGCCCAGCCAGTCTTCTTGAGTCTCCACCACACTCCTTGTCAGTCAGGTTGTGCTGAAGTTGATTCTTCTGTGTCCAATGTTATAAAGCTTCTCTCTTGCTATTTATTATTCAGTTGTTTGTCCCAGGTATATTCACCATAATTTAGTTGTAATTCCAGATTGGTCCTGGGAAGAGGTTAGTGTGACTTCCATTTACTCCTCTGCCATCTTGTCCTTCCTCTCTTCTCTCAGGATCTTAGCCACTGCCTGAGAATGTTACCTGTGCCCTTCATTTCTAAATGATAGCTTTGCTGGGTAGAGTACTCTTGGCTGTAGTTCCACACTTTTCATGACTTTGAATATCTCTTGCCAATTCCTTCTAGCCTGCAAAGTTTCCTTTAAGAAATCATGTGACAGTCTTATGGGGATGCCCCTGTAGGTAACTAACAGCTTTTCTTTTGTTTTATTTAATATTCTCTCTTTATGTTTAACCTTTGGCATTTTAATTATGATGTGTGTTGTTGTGGGCCTCTTTGCATCCATTTTGTTTGGGACTCTTTGTGCTTCCTAGAACTGCATTTGTATTTCCTTCACCAAATTAGGGAAGATTTCTATCATTATTTTTTGAAATAGATTTCCAGTTTCTTGCTCTTTCTCTTATCTTCTGTCTGCCCCCCCCACCCCCATGATGCAAATGTTGGTATGCTGAAAGTTGTTCCAGAGGCTCCTTACCCTATCCTTGTTTTTTTGGATTCTTTTTTCTTCTGGTTCTGATTGACTGGTTTTTTTTTTTTTTTTTTTTTTGCTTCCTAGTGTTACAAATCATTGATTTGATTCTCGGCTTCATCCACTCTACTGTTGATTCCCTGTAAATTGTTCTTGATTTCAGACTATTGTATCCCTCATTCCTGGCTAAATCTTTTTTTATGCCACTGAGGTACTCACAAAGTTACCTGAGAATTCTTATAACCAGTGTTTTGAGCTCTACATCTGTTAGATTGTGTATTCCATTTTGTTTAGTTCTTTTACTGGAGTTTTGATCTGTTCTTTCTTTTGGCCATGTTCCTTTGTCTCCTCATTTTGGTAGCCTCCCTGTGTTTGTTTTTATGTATTAGGTAGAGCTGCTATGACTCCCTGTCTTGGTAGCATGACCAAATATAGTAGGTATCCTATAGGGTCGAGGGCCACAGCTTCCCCTATCACCCTAGCTGGGTACTTGAGTTGTGTCCTACACATGGGCTGAGTACACCCTCTTGTAGTTGAGCCTTGGTTGCTGATGGCAGGTCAGTGGGAGGGATTTACCCAGGCTAGTCAGCTGCAAAGTCTATCTGTGACTTCTGACCACCAACCTCATCCCTCTGTGCAGTATCCACCATGGTCTCTAGCTGTCCACTGAGTAGGCAGGGTCTGAGGTCCCTGAGTGGTACAGGCCAAAGTCAGCCACCAACTGTTTTCTGCCCTGGGCCACCCAAGATGAGCTACAAAGCAATCTGAGATGGCTGCTACTTGTGCTTGTCTTGGAGATTACCAGGCAAAGCCAAGCTGTGAACCTAGGCTGGCTGCTGATAGTGCCAGGCCTGGGGATACTTAGAAAGGGCTATAGAGCCTGGGGGTTGGCTGAGGCCAGCTGTTGCTTGTGTGGTGAGTTTAGGAAGATGTGAAGGATGTGCCATGACCAGGCATTCATATGAAAAATACACTGTTAACAGCTCATGTGGGCCCTTAATTTGAGTGGAGCAGAGCCTCAGGGAAACACCAGGTCAGGGAGAACAGTATAAGCCAGGTAGATGGAGCCTCAGATATGGTTCCTGACTGCTGGCTCTGTGGCTTTGTGTGTGAAGGGTTCAGAAAAGGAACAATGGTCTCTGCCTACCATTCTGTTTGGAAGAAAGCTATTCCCCAGCTCTCACCCTGATGCCAGACACTTCAGTTCCTCCTGTATGCCACTGATTCCTTTCAAGCTACTACCCTAGTGCTGGAGCTCAAGTGAGTGTGTCTGAGTAAGTCCATGTGTGGGTCACTTAAGAGGAACTGCTTGGGACTCTAGAAGATTATTCCACCAACTCAATCCCTGCTGTTTTTTATAGCCAGAAGTTATGGAGACTTATCTTCCTGGCACTGGAACCCTGGGTTGAGGTGTTTCATGTGAGTCTGGGACCCCTTATTCCTGACATATCCCTCCCAAATTCTTATCCACCGCACATGGATGTTGGACTAGCCCTATCTGTATCTCCACATCTCTACCTCTCCTACCAGTTTGGATGATGTGGTTTCTTTAATTCCATAGTTGTCAGACTTCTATTCAACTCAATTTCTGATGTTTCTGAGTGATGTTGTTCTATAGTTTAATTGTAATTTTGATGTGGTTGTGTGAGGAGGTGAGCCATATTTACCTATGCCTCCATCTTGGCTTCTATTGTATTCTGCATTTCATTTATTGCATTCTTAATTTTTTACTTCATTTTAGTGGTTTCTATGTCTTATTTTACCCTTACTATCTCTTTTAGTTCTCACTGAGTTCATCTATTCTTCCCTTAAGTTCTTTAAGCATCCTTATAAGCACTGATTTGAACTCTGTATCTGGTAGCTTGCTGGCCTTCATTTCATTCAGTTCTTTTTCTTGGGATTTCTCCTGTTCTTTTACTGGGTAATGTTTCTTTGTCTCACCATGTAGGATGTTTCTCTATATTTGTTTCTGTGTATTAGGTATGTCTTCTATGTCTCCTAGTCTTATTTTGGTGGCCTTACATAGTAGATGTAGCACAGTCTCCCTTATCACCTGAGCTGGGTCCTCCAGGTATATCTCATGTGTGTTATGTGAGTCCTCCTGTTGTAGCTGTGTTTTGATTTATGTTTGCTAATCCACAGGTGGGGTTGACATTTAGGCTGACTGGCTATGAGCAGTGTCCATGATCATAGTGTGTGAGCTGCTTTGCAGAGGCAGAGCCCATAAAGTAAAATTGGTCTCAGCATGGTCTAGTCCTACCGAGATCTCCCTTTGGGTATGCCATTGTGAAACTACTGGGTTATGCTGTCTTGTGATATGTAAACTGCCCCCTGGAGTGCTGGTTTTAATGCCTGTTGGGATAGACTCTGGCGCAGGTCAATATCATATGCTACCTTGTCTGGAGCAACCAAGTGATTTGCAGTTTGTGGCTGCCTGTACTGGGCCTGGGAGAGTGTGGGAGAAGCCAAATTGCATACCAAGGTCATCTTCCACCATCTCTGAGCTAGGGTTCCAGGCACCTTGATATCTGCCTCCACCTGCCCATTTCTTGTTGACTTAGTCACTGGAAGCACCTCAATCGGTGTGTGTGTTGTTTGAGGCAGTTTCTCACTGAGTTACCAGGGATGGATGAGTGGTATTCATCAGATTGATACACATTCAAACTCAGCTCATGCTGGGTCTCAAGCGGCTCAATGAAAGTCTCAGGGTACGGCAAGGTCAGCTGCCACTTGCATGAGACTGGTGGACCTTTGTGGTGTGGCTGGGTCTAAAAAAAGTAGTCAGTGTGAGGCCAGAAGAGCTCATCATGCTCAAATAGACCAAGATTTGGCCATGTGGAGGGAGGACTCCACACAGAAAGCAGACACTTCTCAAGTGAATGAGAAAAAATGTCCCTCCCCACCAACCCCACTACTCAGTCTCTTCTCTTATGATTCTGGCATTGCTCGAGCCTGCCTGAACCTTCCCAAGAGCTCCTCAGCAAGGTCTGCACCACAAGCCCAGGCTGGAGTCTGCCAGAAGCCTCTCCATTGGTAGGGTGGGCCTCTAGGAGTCGGCAGGGAGGGGCTGTTGCCACTTCTTAAGCTGATGTATGGAGGGGGATGCTCCACTCAAGAGATAAGGCCTCACGGGTGATGTGGAATTGAGAACCAGCACAGGGATGCTTACTGCTGTTACCCCAGCCCTCTTTCTGTAGCCACATGCTCAATCTCTCCCTTTATGACTGTAGTCCACTCCAAGCTGCCATCCCTCTGCTCGAGCCCAGGGTGAGTGCCATGACTGAGATTCTGTTCACTGTCTTTCAGGAAAACTGTCCCTTTTCTCAGTAGGATGATGGAATCCCCACTGATCTTCACTGCCAGATATTTTGTAGGCTCCTCTTCCCAGCTCTGGTGCTCCAGGTGAGGGATTTTGGCTTGGGCATGGGGCTTCTCATTCCTCCAGGGGAACTTGCTCAGCTGAGAAATCCCTCTGGATTCTCACCCACCACTCATGGATTCAAGGCTGACCCCTTTCCTGTCTCTGCCTTTCCTACCAGTCTTGATGTAGGTTCCTTTCTAAATTCTTAATGATAAGACTTCTGTTCAGCTAGTTTTCAGGTTGTTATTTGGGTTGGATTGTTTTGTACTTTAGCTGTTGCTCTCATACAGTCGTTGGAAGAGAGACGTGTAACTTCCACCCCCTATGGCACGATCTTGCTGACTCATATTAGCCATTTTTAAGTGCATAGTTCAATGCTATTACATACATCAATATTCATAAATAAATATTACTGTGCTGCCATTACCACCATCCATCCTCGGAGCTGTTTTTCTCTTGCAAACTGAAGTCCTGTGCCCATCAAACAACAACTCCTCATTCCTCTCTCCCCCCAGCCCTGGGAAACCACTGTTCTACTTTCTGTTTTTGTGAATTTGACTACTCTATGAACCTCACATGAATGGAATTATATAGTATTTGTTGTTATGTTATACTATTTAGCACAATAACCTCAAAGTTCACCCACATTTAGCATGTACCAGAACTTCCATTGTGTGTATAGATCACATTTTCTTTATTCATTCATCTGTTGATAAACACTTGATCACTTCTTCCTTCTGGTGATTGTGAATAATTCTGCTATGAATATGGATGTACAAATATCTCCTCAAGATCCTATTTTCAATTGTTTTTGATACATGCCCAGAAATGAGATTATGGAGTCACATGGTAGTTCTATTTTTAAGTGTTTGTGGCACCACCACACCATTTTCCACATTGCCTGTACTGTTTCACATCCCACCAACAGTGCACAAGGGTACCAATTTCTCCACATCTTCTCCAGCACTAATTTCCTGATTTTTTTAGAGTAATCATCCTAATGTGTGTGAGGTGATATTTCATTGTTGTTTTGATTTTCATTTCCCTGATGATCAGTGATATATCTTTTCATGTGATGATTGGCCATTGTATGTCTTTGAAGAAATGTTTATTCAAGTTCTTTGCACATTTTTGAATCAAACAGTTTATTTTGTTGTAGTTGTTGAGTTGTAGGAGTTCTTTATATTTTCTGGATCCCTTATCAGATGTATGATTTTCAAATATTTTATTCTACTCAGGGGGTTGCCTTTTTACTCTTTTAGTCATGTCATTTAGTGCAAAGAAGTTTCTACTTTTGCTGTAGTCCAGTTTATCCATTTTTTCTTCTTCCGTTTGGTTTTGAATGTTATGTTTAAGAAATCATTGCCATATCCAGTGTCCTGAAGCTTTTCTCCCATGTTTTCTTCTAAGAATTTTATAGTTTTAGGTCTTACATTTAGGTCTTTGGTCTATTTTATGTAGTACT